>CALNVZ010001099.1:34120-61999 GCA_940671915.1 Paracentrotus lividus
AGTATAGGGTCTATCACACAAACCTTTCCCGCATCGGGTTAAATTTTCTGCACGCGTCACAATCAGGGTATATTCAATGGATTTTAGTTTACCTTTGCTATTAAGGGGCAATTAACTCATTCATTTCATTTCATTTATTATGCCGTCCAAAGCTGGCTACAATGACATTTTGTTCGTTTCGCATATTAAAGCAAAACATACAGGAAGTACAAACATGACAATTACCAAATTGCAAGATACAAACAAAAATTGCCAAAATCCAATAACGTGCTGCGGGGAGACCGGCGCACAAGGCTTAGCGGTCCCCGCGCAACACCTACATTTTTTGAATTATAAGACAAATATAATACATACAATCATATAAACATAATTACGACGGTTTAAACCAGAGAATAAAGTTAAAGATTAAAACTGGTCCTTAATGTTTAAAATGATCTATATGGATGCCCCCCCCCCTCCCGAAAACACACGTAAAATATTTCAGTGCAAAAAAAAGAACAAAAGATTCTATGTTCAAAGAAAAATGGAATACCCAATGCCTTTAAAAGTATGTTTATTCCATTCAAAACCTTATCAGAATAGTCACAGGCTAGTTTAACAGGGGCCGGCTTCCTTAAAATCGCCCAATAGTAAAAAGGTGCCCTAAAAACAGTAAAAAATAGTTTTGCACCAACATATTTGCTTAATCCCTGCTTAGATAATATGGGAAAATAGCAATGCTTGGTCATAAGTTCAAATTGATCATATTTTTCCTCTAAATTCAGACAGGCGGATCTGTGGAAGCAGCTTAACCCTTGAAAAACACCAAAATTTTGAGAAAAGAATGCCTCAAATTGCGTTAAAAATAGCATACATAAAAAATAGATTTTTTAATATAAAAATATTTTGAAGACGCCATATCAAAAATATTGATAAAGCCTCAATTTTTTAAAGAAATCAATACTCATGCCCAAACAAGAAAACCCCCAAATGAGGTGAGAAGTTAGAAGAAGATGAAGAAGTACCTAAGTCCATGATTGAGCGGAAGAATTACTTAAGTCCACCGGTTTGTAAGAAGAAGACTTAAGTCCCACAATAAAAGCTTATTTGATTATCGGAAATCGATAAGCACAAATTACTCAAATTTGCACATATTATTTATTTTTTTGTGGCTAAAAATCAAACTCCACCAAGTTAAATCTGAAAAAAAAAAAAATAAATATGATGTGAGGAGTAATTTGAAATATTCAAACGCTTGTATCTAAAACTAGTAGAATATGTGACTCATAGGAGGATCCGGGCTTGAAATGAAAAAGAGTTCTGGGAAAAATTAAGTAAAATTCATCAGACACAACACAGAAAATTCATCAAAAATCGGTATGAAAAATAACAAAGTTATGCAATTTTTTATTGGTATTGACCTTTTTTTTGGAAAACAATTCTTGGCATGTTTCTCATTTTTGTTCTCATTTGAATATTTTGAATATTCAAATGAGCAAACTGATGATATCACAGTCCCCCTTCTTGTCTATTATTACTATTATATTGAAATTCCTATTTTATCTCATTTTTTCATTATATGCCGTATCAAGAAAATCTGTTCCCTCATACTGAAATAAGTAAAAGCACTAGTGGCCTTGAACATTCCAACAAGGATTAATTCCCTGTTTTATGTCCTTGGGCAGAATATCGTTGATAAATGGTATATTTCAAACAATAAAATACAAAGAAAGTAGGGGGGACTGAGACATCATCAGTTGGCTCAGTTTGAAGACACTGTTTCCTAAAAATTCAAAACCTAAGAAAACAGAACATTGCTCTTTCTTATCCGATTGAATGAACATTTTCAGGTGTTGTGCTTTCGAATTTTTACTTTATTTTTTCTTAATAATGAAAATTCCAGCCCGGAAAGTCCTTTAAGACTTCTTCCACTACACCTTCAATTGTACTTGTAATATAACAATAGTTCATTTGCAAAACACGGTATAAACGAAGCCTGAAAATAATTCGAAGTTTGAAAACATATTACAGTTAATTTTTTCACCCCACCTCCAAATTTTTATTAATAGCCTTTATTATTTTGTCTCTCCTTTTGCTTCAGAAGAAACTAATTCGTCTAGTCATTCTACTGCCCTCAAAAAGCGAAAAGGGACATAATAGTGCGGTTTGTTATGTCATTCCCGTGCAATATGACTGCCAAATTGATTTTTTTTTTTTTGGTTTTTTGTTTTTTTTGTTTTTTTTTGTTTTTTTTTGTTTTTTTTAAAGCTTCTAAAGGGTCATTACCAAGCAAAAACCGTTCGGGGTCAAAATTTCAGACCCCTCCTTCATTTCCTTGGGGATCGAATTTGGGGGCGCCATATTGGCCCAAATGTAAAAATAAGTGTCTTCCTCCCTAATTCACATTGTTTTCCCCAAATTTTCTGCGCAAAGTGTCAAAGACGAGAGAAATTCATACTAAGTAATATACCATAATTATATTAGCCCCCTTCCTGTTTAGGGGTCCCAATTTGCAAAAGAATGGTAAAAATAAAGGGTGGAAATATAAAATCCAGACAAATGTGGACGTTTTTCTTTCCTTTTGTACTAAAATTCAGAATAATGGGTTGACAATGGGTATTATATAATGCGGAATACATAAAAGGAACAAACATCCACATACAATTCAGGTGGCTATTTCGTATCTTTTAATGTACAAATCTACCCAAATTTTGTCTTTAAATCAGTTATACTATGACAGTTCAACAACAGATTGGCGCCATACACATGATAATTTTTTCAAACTATTACTTGAATATCAAATTTTGGACACTATAAAGGCATTAATTATCCAAAAATAAAGAAAGATCAGTAATGTAATCATTTAACAAACAAGTTTACGAAAAGTCGTACTTTTTCTTTTGTTAGAATGCGTTTTACCACCCACTCACAGACCCACTAAAATAAACAATTAAAAGTTTTTGATTTTCTTTTTCTTTACAAAATATTTGCTGCCACTGCCCAACTGCATTGAAAAAAAGTAATAACGATAAAAACAAAATGAACTGTGATATCATCGTTTACCAAGTTTGACACATAACTCAAATCTCTATCTATGTAAATAAAAAATAAAAAACGAGAATACATTTTCCGAGTTATAATAATAATAATAATTAATAATAAATAATAATAATAATAATAATATATAATAATAATAATACGTGGGGATTTTATAGCGCCATTCCATTAAAAAAATGCCTCAGGCGCTTATGAAAAGAAGAGAGGAGAGAGAGAGAGAGAACAGGGAAAACTACATATTTTGTCTTTGCCTGATAACAGGAAATAAATGAGGCTACCAATTAAATATTGTTTGCCTAATTTGGAAAATCTTTCCTTGTTCCTATCCAGCCGTCCCGATATTTACCAGGAATACATGGCAAATTTTTGAAGCTCGTGTTGATACAGATAGCAATATTACATACGTAAAGATATAGAGGGCAAGGTATCCTAACGATTAGGAAAAGGGGTGGTTTACTTTAATGCCTAAAATATATAAAGCTGCATGCAAAGAGTTGTATATATTTATATAATTGAGATGTAACAGATAGTTTTTCTTCCCGTCTGTACTTTTTGCAAATGCTATTAAACTAAGATTAATGGCGAGCGCGTAAGCGCGAGCTAAAATTGTTGAGCATTCATAGGAACAAGTCTGCATTTAAAGGAACCTTATTACAAAATTGTTACATTCATAAATGGCCATAATAGATTTCCTTAACCCAATCTCAGGGGGGGGGGCGGAGCGTGCACGGGCCACCCAGCTAGAGCACATCCCCAGCCCACATCGGCCTCGTTGAAGCATAGAAATGCATCATCATCATCATCATCATCCTCATCATCCTCTCCTCCTTCATCATCATCAACGAGCTCAAGTAGGCATTAATAAATTGGATCAATGCCTTTTGCGAATTTCCCAATCAGCTCCATTGAAATTACATAGTCGAAGGGAAGCATTACATTCATTCCTTTACCTGTTAATTACCCACCGTTGACAAATCCATTTCTTCGTTTCCTTTCTGTAAAGAAAAAGACAAATAAATAAGCAAATAAAGGGAGTGGACACCCGATTTCTATCGATAATATAGGCAGACACTAATGTCTGGTGGACGAGAACCAGCCTTTCAATTCATTAGGACAGGATCCCTCCGCAGGACATCTCCCCCGGAGGGACGGGTCCCCCCAAAGGACGAGTCACCCCGAGGACAGCTTCCCCAAGGCGACAAACTCCCCTGAGGACAACTCCCCCGGAGGACAACACCCCCTGAGGGACAGCTCCCCCGGAGGACAACTCCCCGCAGGACAACTCCCCTGAGAGGGACAACTCCCCCGAGAGGGACATCTGCCCCGGAGGATAGGGTCCCCCCCCCAAAGACAACTCCGCGGGATGACATCTCCCCTCACTTCTAAATGCTTCTTATAACTATTGATTTTATGCTTAACCCCTTGGTTTTTCTTTCTCTTACAATTATTACATTACTGTTCGCCATGAGTAACCCTTCTGTAATGACAAGCAGGAAATAATGGTTGTTTTAATTGCTAAATCATCCATTGGAACACCCCTTCCAATTCTATGAATGGGCCTTACTCTTCCCCTCAAAAGGTTGTTAGGTTTGCAGATATCAGAGGTACCCCAACGAAATGTGACCCTCAGAAAAAGGAAAAATTAAGAAAATGCAGAAATTTAAAAGAAAAATGATGAAAAAAGGAAGGATGCTAAATTGTGCGGAACATTAAATATGAAGCTACAGCGAGTAGAAAAAGGAGCACGAAGGGCGAGTTGGCCCTACATATCTCTAGTCGTCCCTTCAGCACAGGGTGGGGTGTTGAGCACGATAATAAGCTTTAATTAATAATTAATCACACCCTAAACAAATTAGGATATGGGCCCCGCAGAAGTTTAAAACGATAACACAATTTTTATTTATCAAAAAAGAAATTCACCAAAACTTCAATTCCAACATCATCACTTGTCTTTGTCAATTTTCAAGGAATAATGTAATGCAATCACTGTCATTGCGTTAAGATTTACAGACAATTGTATATCTGAAACGGTGCTGTGTTCATAAGTTTGCACTGCACAGCTTGCATTCATGCCTTCACCGTGGGTTTTCCATTGCTATCATAAGAGGGTGTTATTGCAACTAGTGTTGGTTGAAAATATCTCCAAGAAGTAGATAAATTAAACATCTTGGTATATCAACCAATTTTTCAGTATTTCTGGTCAACATATCCGATGAAACATTTATTAATTTTAAAACATTTGCTGTAACAAGTCAAAACAAAACAAAAACAAACCCTTGTCCTCAAATTATGTACATGATATTTTGTATAATTGAAGAGTGTGTGATATTAAATTTCCACTTGACGAATCGCGCTTGAAATCCTTTTGTTTTGTTTTTTGTTTTTTTTGTTTTTTTGGCTAAAAGAAAGATTGATGGTCACGTTTGTAAAAGAATAACAACAACAAAAAAAAAAGAACAATAACAGACAAATTTATACTGCTTCGGGTCATTGGAAAAATGTCGGCTCGCGATTTGCGCTCTATGAATCATCCCTTTCAAAGGTTTCATTTTTTTTCTTCCGATTTCAAACCCCGCAAAATCCTATTACGGCCTGACCATTGACCTACATACTCTAGAATCTAATCAGATTCATTCTTCCTATGGCGATTTCAGATTGAAGTTGATATCTCTCTCTTTCTTTTGACGATAAAAATCCGATTCCAATGGCTGACGCCATCTACAGCTGCCCAAACTTTAACACCCTTCGCCGCGAAAAAAAAACCAAAAATTGCCCAAAGATTTTGTATTTCCATGAAATGGTTATTTCGGTTTAAAAAAAAAAAAAAAATGGAGCAAAAAATTAACGAGTGCATGTGGATCTGTTCTCCGGGCAATGGGTTGAGTTGTCCTCCGGGGACTTGTCCTGCGGGTAAGTGTGTGCTGCGGGGGGGGTGGGGGGGGGGGGGGGTGGGGGGAGGTTGTTCCTCCGGGGGGAATCGTCCTCCGGGGGAGTTTTTTCCCCCTTCCCAGGGGAGTTGTCCTCCGGGGCGAGTTTTACTTCGGGAATGTCCTCTGTGGGACTTGTCCTCCGGGGAGATGCTCATCGGGGAGACTGTCCTCCGGGGAGTTTGTCCTTGGGGGCGACCTGTCCTCGGGGAGATGTCCTGAGGGGAGTGTCCTCCAGGGATGTTGTCCTCCCGGGGAGTTGTCCTCCGGGGCAGTGTTCCTCCTGGCGGGAGCTGTCCTCCCCGGAGTTGGTCCCCGGGAGTTGTCCTTTGGTGGAAATGCCCTGATACGATTTAAATTGTTATGTATTTTGTATATTATTTCTTTTTTTTTTTTTTAATATCATTAAAATCATTATTTTCATTATACAGTCAATTATAGGTTCTTTATACAATAAGTTATTTATATTAATTATATACTGTGAATATACCCCAAAAAAATCGTAGCAAAGCAGATTGATGCCTCATCCAATACTAAGTACCAGAATCATTCCGCCATTTTGGATGTCCCATATTACCTGCACTAATGTGCTGTGTCAGGCAAGCATTTTCAATGCCACATTGCACCCCTTCACTTTAAACAAATTGACCAAGTACACGCTTGTATGGATCAAAATGAATACATAAGCTTACTAAATATACAAAACAATTGGAGAATTACCCCTCAAACACTCTTTCACCATGGACATTCTTGTGAAAACACCAAATTTGTACATCAGGGTAAAAAAAATGCCAGTAGTTTTACCTACCTGTGGTTTTCAGCAAATTTTCTCAGAGAAATTTCGGCATCAGATGCCTCTTAAGACGATATATTTTCGTATACATTCATATGAACAACATTATGGTGCTCACACCGGTCACCGGTCACCGGCCGACGATCACGACATGATTGCTTCAGGTGGCCCATTATTCCTGCATGTACCCTATGTATTCACGGAAATATATTTTATTTGTTAAAATGCTTATTTTTTAAATTGTCATAAGTTCTGCATAATTTTGAAAAGTATGTCATTCTATTTCAAATTTGATTACAAATATATCTTTGGGACGGCTTTATTCCGCTTGAGTATCAATTCCTTTCTGGGATTTCTGCCCACCCCCCCAGTAGTGACATCACCGCCCTTCACGAGGATAATAAAGCAACTTTTCTCCTTGGTTAACGGTGTGAAAGAATAAAGATCGACTTGGATTTAGGCATTGTGAGCTTAATGCTTCTTATTGTATGGTATGTGATGCGTAGCTCTCTAGTGCCGAGAATTGGTCTCTTAATTGTATAATGACACGGATAAAATTATGAATTAGTATGTCCTAAAAAAGCCCAAGCAATATAATACTGGGAGAACAATAACAAACAAAAGCGTACAGATAAAATTCATAAGTGAAAAACACAAGAATAAAATTAAAAATCGACATTGATAATGCCTATTTGATAATACCAAATTTAGGCATTCAGATCATTATTTCTTGTTCAGAAATATAGGCCTAATAATGCTTAAAACTTTTTTATTCTTTGATAATTAATCAATTATCGCTTTATCATGCAAAAAACTTAAAATACCTATTAACAAAACAAAACAAATGAAACAACAATTCCTGAACTATTGGAATTATTATGGCGAGGTCTCCTATTAGATAGATCTCTAAGTGCCATGTAAAATGTTCTTCGCAATCTGATGCTCTTGGGAACAAATGAAGAGCAATGCTTACCTTCAAACTAAATGAAGAGTTTGGGGATTCCAAAGGCTGCTAAATCCACTTTTAGTGGTTTTAGTGTAAATCAAGCGTTTTAATTTACCATTTTATCTTATCCATTGTAAGTTTATTTTGATATATATGATAAAAGCTATCGTATTTCAATAATTTAAAAATCACGTTTTTAAAAAATCTATCTCTCAATTTCAATTTAAGAATGTTTTATAATTTCAATTCCATGGCATTTTAGCGCCTTTGGAATAAAACCTCCGTCAGATGCCAATTTTTTGTAGATTAAAGCCTATAAAAAAATGAAAATCAAAAACGAAACACATGAATATTGGCTACCAGAGTATGATACAATTTTTATATGTTTAATTTTTTGAAAATATTTTTTTTAAATTTTTTTTATATATCTTATCTTTTTCAAGACCGGGATTTTCGATGTTTTATTCCAAAAGGAGCTAAACTCCAAAAATATTCATTAAAATTATGAAAACTATTCTAATAATCTAAAAAATTGCACGGATTGCATGGAGGCTGCGTAGCCACAACATGCTGCTAAAAGATCTCATTGTATTGTAGGTAAAGTGGTTAAATAAACAAATCCTAAATGACCATAGTGGATTTTAGCGCCTTTTGATAAAACCGTTTTATGGATTTAATAGCTTCCTTTTGGAATAAAACTCATATTTACTGACCAATTTTTTCAAACTTCCCAAAAAAATATTTTTATCCAATATACTTGCAATGATTCCCATGGCCTAAGATTGCACTTAATTAACTATAAAATCCATTTGGTCAAAAGTGGACTTAGCGCCTTTTGGAATCAAGCTATTCAAATAGAGGCGGATCAATATCAAAGTAGCGAACGATGAATGCATGTTAATTTGTCTGATAAACCATTGTGTAAAAGTAAATAATATATTATATCAAAATTTATCTTGTTTCTGATCCATTTCATGCCATTAGATGCCGAAAACATGATATTTATAGATTTTCAATATTTGTTTAGTGTGTTTTTGGCGCCATCTTGGTGTTCGCGTAAGATTTTTATGGATAATTACGGTATTTTTAAATTAAAAAAAGCTTACAAAATTTGCTGTTTTGATGATGTGTGATTACGTTGCACTTCAACTCTTCCTCCTGCTATGATACCAAATAAAACCTTTATAATGTGTAAATTTTAGCCCAGAATTAATTGATAATAGACCGAATTTCTCAACATTTTCATTTAAAAAAATGTTTTTGGTGTAATTCTTCACAAATGGGCATTATATGGTAAGAAAAATTCAACTTTTAAGATGGAATGCGACTGGAAAATAAAATACTACTACATGTGTTGGTAACTTTAGATGAAAAAAAGAATATTTTCAAATTGATTTTGAGGCGGAATGCACCCAATTTTTCTTACTTGGGTCCAATATGGCGGCCCCCTAAAGGGCCCCCAGCGAGTTAAGGATGGTCTGAAAATTTGACCCCTTCAATTCTAATACCTTGGACCCTAATGGACCCAAAAAATGCCAAAAAAATAAAATTTGCGTTGATATTGCACGGGAGAATGTTTTTGTACATACCGTACCGCACTATAATACCAAAATGGTTGACAGCATCTGCGTTATGAACGCAACTTAACGACACAGTTCACCCTGTAATTTTATGGTTAAAAAAAAAAAAGTGCAGAAAAAAATAAAAAAAATATGAATGAAAGTTGAAGAAAATCGACCCAAAAAAAATAGAAAGTTATGAATATTTAAAGTTTTGATCTGCTGACGTCACATGCTGCAGCTCTCCCATGTGTTGTGTATGTAAATTCCATGTAAATTTGGCCTTTTTTCATGTTTTTGTTAAAGGAATGGGTCAATTTGATAAGGAGGCAATGTATGTGAAACATATTTTTGATGAGCTTTCGATTGCACAGGTAGAAATTCTTTTGGAAAAAAATGGCACTTTATGGAATTTACACTACATAAACACATAAAAGAAAACTGCTCGCATGTTTACGCTCACAAAACAAATTTTCTTAATATTTCGTAACTCGTTATTTTGATCGATTTTCCCAAACCTTCACTCATATTTTTCTTTTATTTTCTGCATTTTTAAAGACCAAATTTAAACACTTCTGACCCGTATTCTGCTACGGGGTTTAGAGTTGTACGGCAAAATTAGACTAAATTAGAATCGAACAATACCACCGTACGCAGAAAAAAACTCCTAGCACGAAAAACATCCCAAAAACGTGTACAACCTACGTACAGCTGGAAGTTTCTAGAGCACTGGAACGCACCAGGCATAAAACCGGAAAAATCCATGAAATTAATGACGCAACAATGATTGTTGCTAGCCGCTTTATCTATTGACTACGAGTGATGTGCATTGTCGTTGCTCATGCACTTTTTAAATATCACGTCCTATACAATTCAGTGGCCTTGGGATGGGAACAATAAATGTAACAGGCTTGGAAATTTTAAGCTGAACAGGACAATGATTTTATTCACCTCTGAATAAATTATATACTAAAGGCAACATAATGATCCCTACGGTTGCGTAACTCTCACTTTGAGGGGCGACACATTCGCTCGAGTGTTTTTTTAGGGTATTCGCGCTGCGTTTCTGAACATTTCAAACGCCGAAATCCCCTCCCCGAATTTTCGCTCGTTCTCGAGGAGACCCCAGAATTACTTCCGAAATAGCTGGTTATCTCGGTGGATTCGCAGCTTGATTCGCGTTCTGGTGATGTAACCCAGGCTTAATTGACTATAATTATGATCGCGATTGTTACTCCCCCCAATAATGATACGACCAGGCTCTTTTTAATCGTGTTGTTTGTTTGTTTTTATTTTTATTTTTTTTATTTTTGATTTATTTTTATTTATTTTATTTATTTTATTTATTTATTTTTTATTTTTATTATTTATTTTATTTATTTATTTATTTATATTTTTTATTTTGTGGGAGGGTGTTTTGTTTGTTCGTTGTTGTTTGTTGCTTCTTTATTTATTGTTATTTTTTTTTTGGGGGGGTGTTTTCTATCGAAACTTGCTTCTGATCAGAAAATCATTGCCTTAAAGTTTAAGTGGTTACCTGCTGCTGCAGTTTACTTTTTTTCTAACAATGTAAAAAACATAAAAGATAGGATATATATAAACAATATAATATTACAAAAATTAAGAGAAACTGCTGAAACTGCTTATCCTATAAAGGCAGATCTAATGGCTGTTTAAAATGAAGTCAAAAGGAGCCTGAGCTTTCGATCCTTCTTTTCGTCTTTGTCAGAGACAAAATGACCATCATTCTGTCTCTGATCGAAGATTCTGCTAGATCGAAAGCTTAGGCTCCTTTTGACTTCAATTATATAATAAAATAAATTATCTGTTCTTTAGTTTATTCTTTTGAATATAATCCCTAAATAGCTCCACGATTTTTTTTTTCTTTCACAAATGTGAAGGTCCATATTTGGCCCAAAAGCAATGAAACTTTGAATTTGGATTCCGACATCACGCTACAATGCATGCGCAAAAGTTCTCACGTTAGGTGCATGCGCATCCCCAATCTTTTCTTATAACTATAAATTTTTTTTCTTTCTTTTTTGGGCAAGGCAAAGTTGTAATATAATGGGAAGGGGGTAAAATATAAATTTTCCACATATTTAAATATTCAAACGTTTTACAGAGCCATACACATAAACAATACAAACGTCAATGTTCATTAACAATATCCACTCGGCCTTCGAATCCCTACATCTTATCAAATAATTATAAATAAAATAGACCTTTGAAGAATGGTGGGACTTTGTCCTTCTTTTTGTGGGTATTTTGTGTACACTGTTGTATGTATGTATGTATGTATGTAAGCTTTATTTGAAATGCGAGCCGCGGAAAATTCTTTTATTGTGATGAAAAAGGTTTACCCATAGCTTAACGAAGGATATTATCAAAGGCACGGATTATCTTTTCTCTGCAGAAGCTTAGCGGTTCCAGGTTTATTGACTGACATAGCACAATGACAACGGACAAAGGTCAGATTCAGGGCCGGAAACCAGTTGCCTGAATGAACTACTTCTTTTAGTATTTTTGAATCCAATTTGCATAACTAGTTTGTTGCTATGACATGACAAACACTTTTCTTGTCTCACATTAGCAACACACTATATTGTGCAAAAAGCGGAAATTCGAGTGGGCCTATTTTATGTTCAAGTGCCATTAATAATTCCAAGTAGTGTGAAAGAAGGACATTAGTTACATTCTCAGTTGAAAATGATAATGGTGTTTTTCTCCTCTGATAGAAATTTATGGACGCTATAGGTTGGGTATCTGACGTCGCGGAGATGTCTCTAGAGACTTGAACACTCGCGAGACGTCTCCGTTATTGTTTTAATTGTATCATCCAGAGACGCTCTTCCACGACAGAAAAAAAAAACACATTCATAAGCATATTGCTTCTATTTTCCCTCGACTCATGAGATGTCGCGGAGATTCATGAGACGTCTCTGTGACCACTTTTAAAATCTTTTCCCGACAAAAATCAAAACCGTATCAAACCCGTCCCAAATTAGTCTCAATATCAGTCTCGTGGCAAACTTACCTTAGATACCACCATTAAGGTGGCTATCTCACTTCGTCCCCGCGAACTTCGATACTACAGGACGTCTCACGATATACATTGGTGGCCCAAAATTATTAGAACACCTAAAACCTTACACAAAGTCTATGGAATTATCAATGCCCTTAGTTTCATTTGCCCGGAATTCAAGATTAAAGGTACTTCTGTAGTGCCTTGACTTTCATGGCTGTTTAGCATAGTCTTACGTATATTAGACACCAAATTTATATAGTTTCCGGACCAATCTGGTATAATCGCAAGCACATTAAAAACAGTTGCTCTATGTGCTTATAGGTTTCCCCATAGACTTGATTGATAGTTCAAACAATAATACGAGTGAGTCAAAAAAAAAAACTTTACACCTAGAAAAATGTTCAATAAAAAGAAAACCAATTTATAAACCCCAAATTATTTTACATATTCTGAAAGGGTAACTCCTCCTCATTCTTCTGGTACCATATTTGTGTGGTATGTCTCTACGCTTGATGAACACGACGCATTGTTGCGAACATGTCAATTTCGAATTGTGCCAGAATGGGAGTAAAATAAAACAACAAAAAGCTAGAAAAAACAGCAACTTCATCCTGATAAAATAGCATAAACCTTTTTAACGAAAATGTCTTCCGCTTAATAACTTGCAGGGTTTTGTTACACATATTGACTACATTTTGTATGAAAATAGATAGCATCTGTAGAGTCAGCGCATGACGTGAGCACACGTCAAATACAAAATATCACTTTACGAAAGTATTAGGAGCTTTTTCTTCTGTCAGTGGCAAATTTAGTCTTTAATGTTTACTCATTCGTGCATTAACTTCACGAGTTCAATCTAATTTTCAAAATCCAAAATGTAAGCAATATGCTGTAACAACAACCCTGCCAAGTTATTAAGGCGGAAGACATTTTCGTTAAAAAAGTTATGCCTATTTTAAATCAGGATGAAGTTGCTTTTCTAGCTTTTTTGTTGTTTTTGATTTTTACTCCCATTCTGGCACAATTCGAAATTACATGTTCGCCAAACAATGCGTCGTCGGATTTCATCAAAGCGTAAAGACACACCAACACAAAAATCCGGTTACCAGAAGATGCGGGAGGAGTTACCTTCTTTCAGAATATGCTAAAGGCAATTGGGTGTTTATAAAATTGGTTTTCTTTTTACTGACAATTTTTCTAGTTTGTAAAGTTTTTTTTTTGACTCACTCGGTAAGTTCAAATGCAAAAAAGAGTAAAATGCCAATTACATAATGCCGATTGCTCAAAAAGTAACATGAGGTTAGAGGTTATGAAACTTATCAGGCCTTATTTATTCTTATACCTCAAATACATGCTAAGTTTCAGAAAATTTTGGTTTCGAATGGGGAGGTGGATTCACCCCAGCTTTAGTGGTGGAGATGACAAAAATAAACCATGCCCATTGAAGATTACAGACTTTTTTTTCATTTAATTTTGAAGACACTCCTCGTAAATGTATTTTTAAGGAAATTTCATGAGCAATTCCAAATATAGTTTGAAATATTGAGTGTCATTTCGGAAAACGGGGGGACTTAAGAATAGGGGCACTGAATTAAAAAAAAAATTGCGGGCCCTTCAAAAATAATTTAGTAATATCCCCACATACGATTACTTTCACCCTGTGTTGTTATGAATGCCATTTTGACATCCTCAGAAATTTCATTTTCAGGAATATATATACTTTGTAGGAGAGGCTTAAATGTTTAACGTTATTATGAACTTTGATCCTTGCCAAGGGGCAAGATTTTTTTTGATTTTTCAATGGTCGGGTGCTAACATAAAAAAGCGACTCTGGGGGGCGAGTTCCCAAAGCATGGCTTTGTTATTTAGTTTTTAAAAGCCATAATGATGATATTCGGAGACATTCCAACCATTTTATAGGTATTTAAATGGTCAACTGAATGTAAATTACTAAAATCATTTATGCTTGGTGTTCTAATAATTTGGCCACCACTTTATATATATATATTTGTTCTGTCGCGAGCATTCGCCAGCGATCCAGGAAGAACTGGGGGGGGGGGGGTGGTTTGGACGTGTTCCCCCCTCGATTTTTTTTTTTTATGGGGGATCTTCCCCCTTCGATTTTTAAAAATGAACAATGTTTATGTAGTGATTTAGCTAGTTGAAGCTAATAAGAAGATAAACATGTATGTCAAATAAGATGCTAAATTTATTATAAGGCAAAATTCCGGCTCGCTCTTCGCGCTCGCAATTATTGTCATTAGTTTCTGCATAATGTGCGAGGTATGAGAATTTTGAGTGTATTATTTGTCACTTTCGGGTTAGTTTCCGTCCCCCCCCCCCCCCGCCTCCCCGTCGTGACATGAAATCGCCGCGCTTGGAGTGGAATATCTGCGGAGACGTCTTTGAGGACGTCTGCACGGCAAAAAAACAAAAACATCCAAAAAATCATTTCAAACCTGTTCTCAAATTAGTCTCAAACTGTTCCAAATCCGTGTTTTTTTTTTTTACATGCTAATGACAAATGACTTGCCACATTAGTTATTGATGGTTTTTCGGCTCAGTTGTCCTTTCTTCAATATGTCAGGTCAAAACTAACAACTTCAATCGTGTCGGAAAATGTCATTTTGATTGATTAACATGCAATTAAATCTAATTGTTGATGGACAGTTCTATAAATACACCTAATTCTTAAACAAAGTTTTAACAACCTTTAACTTCAAGTTAACTAGAAAAATAAGATAAATTAGCTTCCCACCGACAATAAAGCTCACAAAGCCATATCAAAATTCTAAACCACCTAGCCCATAGTTTAGAATTCTTTACAAAGTTGACAGCATGACCCGAAATGACGTCATCGAATTTACTTTCGCTACGATTAACGCACGCTCACTTGGCGCCCTTCATAGAGAAGCGTTGGCAACGTCAGCGTGCATTCTCGTTTCATTACCCTTACTATTTGGTGCGACAGCACAACTTTAAACCCCACGTTAGCAGAAATACGCGGCCAAGAGTGAACTTTCCATTTAACAACTAAACTCTGCTACAGTAGTAAAAAAGCCTTACATTTAGCATTAGTTGCTTAGGGAGAGACTAACGGGATGGAACGTTACAAAATTCACATTTTGGGCCAGGATAATTCTAATGAAAGTACTCATACGACTCCATTTTGGGTCATGATAGTTAGCCTATAATGTTTTGGCTAAAAACCTGTGGCACATAAAACTTGAAAACATGTAAACACTAATTAGCTACAGCTTAATTAATGAATACATTTGTTGTAAACAACCTACCCTGTAATACGGGGTAAGTTTGTTACACCATACGGGGTATTGTTACGATATGTAAAATACGGGGTGGTAATTTGCTACAATGTGTAAATAATTCTATATTTACCATACTTTGTTTCAACCCAGTTTTCTTGTATCGTTAAGAGTTAGGATTCAAGTATAAGCTCTTAGAATAGGACTTAAGCTAATAATAAAATATCAAAAATATTAACTCCAGAAAATGAAACAAAATTACTTTTACATATGTAATGTAATTTGGGTAGGTTGTTACACTCAAACATGGGGGTAGATGTTGTTTTTTACAACCTACCCTATTACTATTACAAATTTAAAATTCACTGGCAACTGTTAAAAAAAAGGAGGTTTTTTGTTGATTATACTTTTTAATAAAACAACGGAGAAACCTTACGACCGTTAGTTCATCACAGCTATGTGTAGGCTGTATATAGATGGCCAGTTAGCAAGAAACTCTCTTGCTCCAACTTTAGCACACTGAGAACTGAAACAACTGACCCGTGTAACTTCTAATCCCCGGTCTTCCCCTAAACTTATGACGGATGAAGCGCGCTAGTTTTAAAGATTTAACAATTACATAATGCAACATGCAATCTAAATGTAACTCTAATTAACCAGTCAAGCTAAAACAATGTAAAGAGGAAATAAAACCCTATTGATTATTGTATAACTTTTGCTTACTATCTCCTTTGAATCATTGTTATTTCCATAAAGAATCTAAATATTGACATTGAGAGTTGTTATGTGTCAATAATAGTGTGTCGCTGCACGTGTGTCTTTTGTCATGTTTGCGAAGGTTTAAAAGGAATCTTTAGAGAGGGTAATACCCAATAATTGCAAAGAAGGCATAAACATCATTAAGAAAGTAACTGGAAAACAATATAAAACGAGGTGAAAATAAATTCTTAATTGCAAGTATTATAAAATAATATTACTCCGAAGGATTGTGAACAAATGGCTCTAAATTTGAATCATGAAGATTTGAAAATGCTTTACTTTATGAATTAACAAATCGTTAGATTAAATTTATATCCCAACATCTATTTAGTCCCTTAACTACAATCCTCGGGATTTAGAGTGCATCTTACGGTTTTAAGTGAAAATAGTATTCTGGTCATGACAGAAACTGTAGAAGACGCTGTTTAAAAGTGATTGTGTAAAGGTTCTTGATTAGCAGCTGGTTTGAAACTCAGGCTCTGTAAATCAGCAAAATATATTGTATAGACAAATTAAAAATCAGATTGATTGGCTTTCTCTTTCGAAATATAAAAAGATCATACATTACTATCAAAAATTGAGATAATGTAGACAATTTTTTTTTACATAATAACCCAATATGACAGAAGTGAATAATAATTAACTTGCTACAATGCGTTCGCAACGATTTTATAAGTAATAATGAAAATTTCGTAGTATAAATGGAAGCTACTCAGGATTTTCGTTAAAAATCTGTTCATACAATTTAATGATATTTCGTACGTGTTAGTAAATATTGATTATATTTCCATTCAAAATTATTGTTTTCCATTTCTAATCAATTTTGAATGAATCCATCAACACTAATCGATTATTCTGCTCATTGCACAGAGTTAAAAACAGCTGGAGCAATCCGCCGCTGGACAGAACAAAATCATTTATATTGTTACTTTTTTAACATAAGAAATAAATAGAAAGCTTGCTCTTTCACTTTTTTTTTTCTTGCAACTCTTTGTCTATGGAGCCTTGCACACTACAGGGGGAATTTCTTTATTTTTTTTTCCACTTAAGAGCTTAAAACAATCCCAACTGGGATAAAATAAATGTTAGGATTAATAGCCATATTTTGGTTCCACAGGTCCATAGTTGGGATTGATTTAAATCTGAGTGAATCACCCCGGTTATTCCTTATCATGCTTATACACGCTGAGACGCCCTATCTCTTTTAAGAACAGAGGGAAGGGGGGGGGGGCTCAAAATGTGCTCCTATCAAACTTTATACGATATTTATCTTGTGGGGTACGATATACCGTGTTTGCCATGGAATCGACCGATCGGCCGCTAGTGTCACTCATTTAATTAGGATCATAAAATATTATGGTGTTATCCTGGCTTTCTTTATATTGAACTGAAAAAAAAAAAAAAGAAAGAAAAAAAACATTGCAAAGTAAATGCCATTATTTTATTTTCTTATTATCTCATCCGCTCACCTAATGTATTGATAAGGATTGATACAACAAAAAAGTAATGTTTTTACATGATTACCTATAAATTAAACTAGATATTGAAACTAGATAATGAAAGTGGTGTTTCATTAAACTGACAAAATTTGAAATACTCGTTAATTGCTTTTGATTGAAACAATGCAATACAAATTAGAAAATCAAAGGGCGATCAGCAAAGATCATTTCCTTTTTTTTTGTTTTTTTTGTTGTTGTGTTGGGTTTTTTTTTCTCTTTGCGCAGGCCTCTCTTTTTTACATGAAACAGGAAGAAAAAAAAAAGAAAAGAAGAAAGAGGAAGGTAAAAAAAGGAGGAAAGAGCTAAAGAGAAAGAAAACAAAAGAGGAAAGAGCTAAAAGAGAAGGAAAACAAAGAAGGAGACACCTAGAGGATTTAAAATTTGAAAGGTTTTAGATATCATGTTTATGATTGTAGAAAGGGGAAAACCGGCTCCCCCTCTGAGCTCGCATAATAAAGTTAATTAGTTTGTTGTTCGACAAGGACAATTTGGAAAAATTCGATTGACCATTTAAAAAAAGGAATTTTAATTCGTCACCATATTGCCATCTGATTAAACATTTTTCTGTTGAGTTAGAGTGGCATCTCTACGATTTGCAAAAAACTACTTTGAGACGGATTTTGGGACTACTTTGAGACGGTTTTTGAAATTACTATGGGCGGTTTGAAACATGTCGCGGAGACATCTGTGCGACGTTCATGAGTCGTGGAAACTGCTTTGAGACTCGTTCTTTAAACTGCTTTGAGAGAGTTTTTTTTAAATTGTAGCGGAGATCGTCTCCGAGACGTCTCCACGACGGAATAAAGTTCGGAGACCTCTCTAATAATTTTTATCCGTTGCGGAGACGTATCCGCGAAGTGAGATACCATCCTACTCGTATCATCTACTTCGGGAAAACTACTTTGAAACTACTTTGAGACGGTTTTGAAACTAGTTAGAGACGTCGCGGAGACGTCTCCGAGAGGCCTCCTCAGTCCCCGCGACGTTTCAAGAGTCGAGGAAACTACTTTTAGACAGTTCTTTAAACCTGCTTTGAGACAGTTTATTTTTAAACTGTTGCGGAGACGTCGCGGAGACAGTTTCTGAGGACTGGCGTATTAGAAACGTTTTCTGATACTTTTTTTTTTCAATAACCTGCAGTGTGTATAATCGTTATAACTTGCCGCATTTAAAGTGAACACTTCTATTTTAGGACTTTACACTGCAAAAACTATGGTGTTAAAAAATAACACGTACCAGTGTTAATTTTAACACCGACGTGGTGTTCTGAGTAGGACACACTGAACTCGGTGTTAATCAACACCAGACGTTTGGTGTCACGTTTTAACACCCATAAGGTGTGATGATATGACACTCAAAATGTTATGTAAAGTAACTATGTAAGTGTTGATTTTAACGCTGATGTGGTGCTTCTGAAGGACCGCACCAACCGGTGTTAATGAACCCCACTCTTTAGTGTTAACTCTTTAACCCTAAAAGCGTGTTGACTAATTGACCCTCTTGAGGTGTTAATTTGACACTATTTTTGTGTTCTCACAACACTAAACTCCCAGTGTTGAGGGTTGGTAAGACATTTATCGTGATAATAAAAAAAAAGAAAAAAAAAAAAAACAGTTATAGTGTCATTCGGCAACGGATGAGAGGGTCTCGTTCTCTCGCGGCGATTTCCATAATTGCTGTTAGTCTCATATCGGGTTTTTGTAACAACAATAATTTTCATAATATGTAGCAAAATATGTATCGATTTTCTGCAAATAATGAATTGTATGACTATAACCGTCAACAACTAAAAGATGATCTGAATCTCAAACGAAACGGGAAAATAGCGGATGGCGGATCTTCTGAAAAATATCACTTCTGACTTTTAAACCAATCATAAAGCTAGATTTTGTTTGTGCTCTGCGAATTCTGACTTTTCTAAAACACCCGTCCGGTGTTATCGATAAAAGTTTTAAACTGGCTGGGAAATGCTACGGAAATGACACCCTTTTGGTGTTATTTACACCAAATATTAACACTAGATACCCGACATCATATCAGGTGTTTGATGTGTACCCCGTTGTGACACCACTGGTGTTAATCTTACAATAAGAATACAACCACAATGCTTAACACCAGCTTGTTGTGGTTCAACTTTAAACCCTTCTGGTTGTAATCTAACACTGAAGTAACACCACATGCTTAACACCAGCTGGGTGTTGCAAAAAAAAAAAAAAATGGAAACTCAAACCGAAATTAGGCTGGGAAAAAAAAAGCCGAAATCGCGTTAACGAAATTCAATAAGAGGGCCTATCCATATAATGATCTAGTAAAGAGTTTGAAATCCAGTCTAGCAACAGCAATTGATTACAATATAATATAAGCTATCCGTTACATACGGTAGAGAATAAAAAAAAAAAAACGCCCAAGTTTTCATCAGATTATATTTTGTCCACGTGCTCAGCACCCCCTCCCCGCACACACGCACTTTTTACTCACCCCTGCACTGTAGCGCTATTTAGTAGACCGCATTAGTATTAGGTGACCGATTCACATATTTCCAGCTCCATTCACGGTAATATCAAATTTCTTTGGAACTTTCATGCCCAGTTGAGAATGCTTAGAATATGCTTCAGGCGATTGAGCTCAGGCTATTCATTGCTCATTGATTCAGGTTTCATTGCTCTATGGGTAATGTCGATGATTGTGTTATGTCATTTTTACTAAATGAACAAGATTTAGTCAAACGCCTGAATATCTATCAACCAATCAAGATGGTCAGTTGAACGAACCAAACAAACGGATTTTAGGCAATGCAACGGCAATGCAACGTACTTATCAAAGAAAAGGTATCCAAAAACAATTTTAATTGTAAATTTTACCAAAGCCCGGTTTAAGAATTTTATGCATGCTTTAGGAACAAAGATTGTTTCTAAGAATCCTCGGACAAAGCTTGACTGAGGCTTGTCTGAGGAATCAATAACCCATAATATAGCAGGTTTTAAGAAAAAATAACACCCTTATTATGTCCCTAGGAAAGAAACATTAACAAATAGTGAACCGGTATATTTAAGAACGACATACTGTGTAATAATGTGAAAATGATATTTGACTATTGTTAAACATGTCTATTTTTTACTAAATGAACAAGATTTAGTCAAACGCTGGAAATATCTATCAACCAATCAAAGATGGTCAGGTTGAACGAACCAAACAAATGATCTTAGGCAATGCAACGGGCAATGCAAACCGTACTTATCAAAGAAAGGTAATCCAAAAACATTTTAAATGTAAATTTAACCAAGAGCCCGGTTTAAGAATTTTTATGCATGCTTTAGGAACAAAGATTGTTCTTAAGAATCCTCGAAAGCTTGACTGAGGCTTGTCTGAGGAATCAATAACCATAATATAGCAGTGTTTTAAGAAAAATAACACCTTATTATGTCCCTATGAAAGAAACATAAAAAAAAATAGTGAACCGGTATATTTAAGAACGACATACTGTGTAATAATGTGAAAATGATATTTGACTATTGTTAAACAAAACACTAAAATAAAGTCCCCTAAATCAATTATGAATAATATTTGAATCAGGAGGATTTGCCAACAAAAAAAATAAAAAAAAAAAAAATAATAAATAAATACAAAATAAATAAATACAAAAATCAAATTACATACAGTTCCGCTTAGTTTTCTTAGTCTTGCTGTAATATGATGTATTTGTCAAACTTACTGGTGTGATTAGTATGCTTCCAACAGCTGAACACTAAGGACTAAGAAAATTCTGCTAAGGGGTAATTGTTGACAGATTTATGGAAAATACCATGTTCATATTAAATGATTCATACTTTATAGGATACCCAATCCAATATCACATTAAATGATCGCTATTGTAATTTTTCTTATATGACCACCTAAGTTGTTCCTTGAAGGTGTCTTCAGCATTTCGTTGGGTTTTCAATGTGCGTTTTTCCCGTGCGTCTCCTGTGCAACCTTCACGAACATTTCATGGTCTTTGAGCAATCATGTGAGTCTTTACCTCTTAAAGGAGGACTCCGGGCTGTAATAAAAAGTTTTGTAAAGTAAAGTAAAATTTAACAACACAACACAGAAAATTTCCATCAAAATCGGATGAAAATAACAAAGTTATGCATTTTTTAGTATTGATTTTTTTTCGTAAAACGGTCTTGGCATTGTCTCATTGTCTCATTTGAATATTTGAATATTCAAAATGAGCAAAATGATGATGTCACAGTCCCCCTACTTCTTGTGTATTTCATTATATGAAATCGTATTATCTCATTTTTCCATATATTTGCGTATACAGAAAATCTATCCCACATACTGAGAATAAGGTAAAAGCACTAGTGAACCTTGAACATTCCACAAGGATTAATCCCTGTTTTTATGTCCTTGGGGAGGAAATCTTGATAATGTGTATTTCATACAACTAAAATACAAGAAAAGTAGGGCTAGAGACATCATCAGTTTGCCAATTGAAGATGGCAAAAACTGTTTCCTAAAATTCAAAACCTAAGAAAATTCATAACTTTGCTATTTGTATGATCCGATTTTGATGAAATTTTCAGTGTTGTGCTTTTTAGATTTTACTTTATTTTTCTAATAATGCAAATCTCCAGCCCGGAGGAGTCCTTTAAGACACATTTCTAATAGAATTCTTGTCAGCTCTTTTGAATTTTCACCGCAGATTTGGTCATATTATTGTCCTTGATTCATTTATTGATTTGATTGGCCATAAACTTTGGAACATTATCCTTTTTTGTATGTCCAATAGCAGATCGAATAGTGTCAAAGTGAGATTTATGAGGATACTTCTGCATGTTTTCATCCAAGATCTTCACAAACTCGTCTTCATCGGATGCTTTCTAGACTAAATCAATTTACAACACTACCAGAAAAGAAACCCCATATAGAAAGTTGCAATGAATGACAAGTGCTATAAGCAGATATTGTTATTTCGTCAAAGGCTGTGTCTTTTCTTTTACTAACTTTAAAAAGTCTCTATTAAGCCCTCACTTCTAATTTTCTCTCATAAACTTGTAGAATCATGGCGTATAAGTTAGAATCTTCGTTCAAACGGCTTACAAAGAATGCCAAGAGACGCCCTTGTTGTCTAATTGCATATATCGGGCCTTTATTGAATAGTGGCTGTACACATAACCTCTATGACGTATTCGCTTTTCGATACCCCTCATCTCTGGTTGTCAGTGTTGTCCATATTGGACTGTTGTTGTCCTTTTGTGAATTTGGGGGCCTGAAAGGATGTGTGTTTCTTTTGTGGTGTGTGTGTGTGTGTTTTCCAGTCCAAGCAGAATTCTTGAACTTCTGTCAGCCAATTGAGGGTTTTTTTTCCAGGAGTATTATCATATGGACAAGAGAAGAACTGTTGATATGTTGCATAAGAGACCAGATAGTGTGAATAGTGTCATCTTTTAGTACAAGGAGGGAAAAACTTGGCAGTGGGGGGTATGGACTCTGGCATGTACGGGATCACCAGTGCGGGGTGCTATGGCGGCGATCCGGGGGGGGGGGGGGGACGTGCTCTCCCTCGATTTTTTTCTGGGGGGGGATCGTCCCCCTCGATTTTTAAAGGATTTAGTAACTTCCAAACAAGTGCAAAAGAGATCGAAATGAAAAAAATTCTATCGCTCTGACCGAAAAACAAATTGCTGCAAGTTCAGATCAAATGGAAGTCATTTACTATCTTAAAACAGTATTTGTATCTACACACAAAGAACGGGCAAAAAAGTACCGATTGGGGGGGGGGGGTTACGCCGAATTTCCTCAGTAAATATACTAGGCGAGCGTAAAGCGCGAGAGGAAAATTTGGAGGTTAAATGAACTAAATCTCTTATAATAAAAATAGTAAATACTGAATTGATTACCAAAGAAATTAAACAAACATGCCGTACCAGAAGGGTTTATGTACCAACTTCTTTATTTCCTCTAAGCCTATAAGGCCTATTTAATTCTAAGTGAGCGCGAAGCGCGAGCTAAAAAAAAAAAAAGAAAGAAATTTAGGGGACCGAGCCTGATTTCGTATCCACAAACGGGTTATTCTGTAAAATATACCGAGAGCTGCATACACCTCTAATAGATAAAGGCAATTTTAGACCATCTATTTTATGCTAAAGATTTGTTCACTCTGCAAATATTATTATATTAAAAATACTGCCAGTCGTGAGGTTAAAAAGTAAATCGACAAAAAACATTTTTTACGGTTCGAAATAATTTTTTGACAGCAATTGAAATTTGTAATAGTTCTTACATCTAAAGGCACATGATGATAATCTGGTATTGTAAATATAGTACATGAATGTCACTAATATATCCCTGAGCCATGCCCTGTAATTCTGACTAATGGCTGTGCTACATTTGGTTTTGTGTTTAAAATCATTCATGGGGTAGTCGATGTAACAACCTACCCCAATGACTTAACATATGTATAATTACATTTTGTCTCAAATTTCAGGTGTTAATATTTTTATTTTTCTATTATTACCTTGTCTGTTCTAAAGCCCTGATCTAGTGTTAACGATACCAAGAAACTGGAAATTGAAACAAAAGTATGGTATAAGACATTTACACATCGTAACAATTTACCCCGTATGGTGTAACAACTTACCCCGTATACGGTAAAAAAAAAAAAAAAAGTGCCTCAGGTTTAAGGAGACATAATAGTCTAACTAAAGACCCAACATGGAGTGTGTGAGTTCTTTCATTAGAATTATTTGGCCCAAAATATGAATTTCGTAACTTCCATCCCCGGTCTTCCCTACTAAATGCACCTTTCTCCTGAATTGATCTATAACACTTGCGTTCAAAAGGCTTTAAACATCATCTTTAATAGATATCTTGAAATTAATCAAGGATCATTTCTGAAACATAAAAGACACAAAAACATTAATACCCCCGTCACACTGAGCTCGTTCCTACTACGTCCTTGCAAATTTTGCCGAACGGGCATAGTTTGTGTGTAAACTGAGTGGACGTAGTAAATTCTTCTTACGATCTGTTTACGAACTTCATGGACTAGCTCGGTCGGATTTTCAAAAAAGTGCTTAGGGGGCCGTCACACTGAGATCGTTCTATAGCAGACCTTATGCGTCTTGGTAACTTGAAGCTGATAATGAATGTTTACGAACTTCATGGACTAGCTCGTTCGGATTTCCCAAAAAGTGTTAAAAAAATCGGGCGCCCATCTCGTCCTAAAATTTAACGGGGTGGCAACGTACCTGAAACGAGATGGACGTACTACAAACGAAATTGCCGTACTTAAATCGTTCTAAAGATGTGCTAGGACGTCATACAAACGAGCATTGTATATTTATTATTCAAGTTCTAAAATTAAACGTAGTGACAACGTAGTGACAACGTTCCTTAAACGGGTAGGACTCACTCTGAACGAGAAGGACGTACTACGAACATACGTTTCAATTTTTAAACAGAACGGCATGTCATAATTCCCGTCACACTGAGCTAGTTCTCACTACGTTCTAGGTAGTTCTTGGTGAACGGGCTCCATCTGTTTACACAAGGACTGAATGTAGTGCAGACCTTTTAGAATCTAGTACAGACCGTTTACAATCTGTTTACGAACTTGGCGAACGGACCCGAACGGAGAGAACGGAAAGGCATTCCGATTTTTTTGAACATGTTAAAAAAAAATCGTACTGGCTTCAAGTTCTAAAATTAAACGTAGTGGCAACGTTCCTTAAACGGGTAGGACTTACTCTGAACGAGAAGGACGTACTACGAACATGGTACCTAACCTTTATCATGCTGCGCATAGGCACTTTTAGTGACGGTTTGGACGTGCTACGAACGGTATAGAGTGAACGAGCCGTTTACTCGGTCTGAACTGGATAACAACGTATTGCGGACGCGATAAAGACGGAATTGACGTAACGAGAACTATTTATGAACTGCCTAGTATCGTATTCAAGAAATTATTTTTTCAAAGTTACAAGTTCCAACCCGACCAAAGCCCGTTCAGCATTTTTTTTATGAACGGGCAAGAACGTTATAGAACGTTATAGAACGACCTCAGCGTGACAGCCCCCTAAGCAGATTGAAATAGGTCTCAAGTACGTCCACTCCGTGTGTACATAGATGAAGCCCGTTTTGCACTAATTCCAACAACATGATAAGAAATAGTTCTGTGTCATAGTAGTATAAACGAACAGATCAGCTGTTTAATTGCCACCCATTAATTCTTACAATTAGAGAAAATCTCACAATTAAAAAAATAAAAAAATAAAAACGGCAATTGGTCTGAAAAGAAATTTTACATTTGACCGGATTATTTCTGGATTAAGATAAAATAACGTTCTTATACAGTCCTCAATACGTCCATGACGTCTTTGACTCGTCTTGCAGTCCGTTTTTGTTAAGTTAAGATCGGGTGAAAATGACCGTTTCCACGAAGCAGAACCCGTCTGAAACAATCCAAACCCGTCCCCAGTTAGTTGCAACCCGTTCTTATTTAGTTCTAACTCGTTTCAAATGCGTTTCGTCCCGACCTAATTAGTTCTGGGCCATTTTTAATCCGTCAAAATCCGTTCTTACTCGTTCTTACCTCGACCAAACGGCCTTGAGAAACTTCTTCTCGTTCTTCCTGCGTCATTATCCGTGGCTAGAACGTGCTGAACGTAAATGCGCGCCCGTTCTGCTATAAAAGCCTAGCCCGTTTTTGCCAGCCCTCGTGCGTCTTCGTAACTTCAAGCTGATAATGGACATGCAATGCTCGTTCATGAGACGTCCTAGCACATCTTTGCAGTACGTTCATCTCGTTTCAGGTACGTTGCCACCCCGTTAAATTTCAGGACGAGATGGGCGCCCGATTTTTTTTTTTTTTTTTTTTTTTTTTTTTTTTTTTTTTTTTTTTGTTTGAACTTTTTTTGAAAATCCGACCGAACTAGTCCATGAAGTTCGTAAACAGATCGTAAGAAGTATTTACTACGTCCAATCAGTTTACACATAGACTATGCCCGTCCGGCAAAATTTGCAAGGACATAGTAGGAACGAGCTAAGTGTGACGGGGGTATAAGATACACATTAAAAGAAAAACAGTCGAAGACAATAGAAAGTATTAAAACAGAAGAATACAAAGGAATTTACGAGTAACTTCAATTGTTTAGTCATAATATTGTTGACTATTATACTCAGCAACATTTGACACAAAATTGGGCTTCATAACAATTTTTAAAACAAAATATTAATAATTTTCTCAGAATAGACCGTTAATTTTCATAAATAATAATATATTTCACATTGATCTGACTATTATTGTTCGAGATATCACCTTTTTCAATAATTGAATAAATTAGTGCAAAATCACCTTTTTGCACTTTTTGCACATTTTTTTACTAATCTATATATTTCAAAGAGACTTGGTGTGATAATCGTGAAGTATATTGGTTGCATTATGAATCGTTTGTACCTAAACATCATTAGGACTGAAATACTGGACATGAAATGCCTTAAAATGATCCCAAACATAACTAACATCAGGTGTACCCAAACTTTTGGAGGGAAGTGTAACTTGGTACAAAAAAGGTAACTATATGTAACTAGGTAAAAAGGTTAAATGAAAGGGGGAAAAAAATCTTAATGTTTATATTGGGTCGTGGTACTTCTGGAATAAAACTGTTTTGGATTCATAATTGTAATTATTATTATTTTTACAATCATCTATTGTTTTCATGCGACAAGTTCCATTTGTTTCCCAGGTCAAAGTTTTTAGCACCTTTTGGAATCAAGCTCTTACATTTTTGTCTTTCTTCAGTCTCCTGCAATGACACGCGGCTGATGCCTGCAGGAACATTCCCGCCAATAGCGCTTGCCAGTTTTCCCGGTTCTGGAAATACGTGGGTTAGGCATCTCCTAGAGACCGCTACAGGTTATGCCACTGGCAGTGTTTACGGCAGTGACATACTGGCGAAAAAGGGTACAGTAATATGCATCATCGTTATAATGTAGAACCCCCCTCCCCTATCGCCCCGCCCCAGTTAGGCGGTTAAACGTGCATGCATGTTTGTTCCCGATTTCTCAGAAAAGGAGTATAATT
>CALNVZ010001099.1:62059-105001 GCA_940671915.1 Paracentrotus lividus
AATCTTCTTTATGCTTATATCTAGCAAGAGCGAGTGCATATGATTCTTTTGTTTGTCACAATTATGGTAATTGTCCTTTTTTAAAATCGATACGTCGGTTATTTCTTATTTTTAGGTATAAGCTAGTTCAAAGTTTCAACCTCACGATGTGAACTATGAAAACATTGGAAACGAACAGTATCTGAATTTTATCAACACTATGAGAAAATTTCTCCTTAAAAACCAGAAAAGTTCCTGCAGAACAGTTTTGACGACCTGTAATCTTGCTGCACAATTGAATATATGAATATAAAAAGAGCCCAAGTCCATGAAAGTTCATTTCGAGTAAATCAAAAAAAAAAACATCAACAACAACAACAACAACAACAACAACAACTGAATGATTTTTGTGTGTAGTCAACGGAGATTTGAGATAGTTTTTTTTTTTTTAATTATTATCAATTTCTGGCATTTTAGGGCAGAATTCAGTGCTGTAAATTGTACACAAAATGGACTCATGTATGAGCAACAACTTCCATGGTTAACTCAATTTGACCAAGAGCTGGACTTGGGCCTTGTTTATATTCATATACTCAATTGTTAACACAATTTATAGTCAAATTACGTAAAAGTGGTATATGGGACATGAAAATTAGAAATCTACTGTAATAAAACTCTTTATACTGTGTGTTACTAAAAAAGGGTAATCGAAGTTCAAAGGTCAGTCATTTCAAAAGTACATAGTTTATTCTTGTGATTTATTTACGAAAATATATCGTAACTTATCAGCTTTAATTTGAGACATTGTTTACGTCTAAATTGTCACGGGTCACAGAGTTAGGGTCATTTGAAGGGGACAGGAAGAAAACCCATTTTCAAAGTTTTTGGTTTGTAGGGTACGAACCAAATCTTTTAAAAGTAGTTGGTGTCCTTGGGTCCTTTCCAGCAAGTTTCAATGAAATGCTATCTCCTTTGATCAAGTGGATTTCTCATTGGTAATGAGATTCGTTATCGATTATGAGTCTTTGGAGTCGGAGAGAGGTCGCATCGGTCGCCGCGACATCTCCTGAGTCTCCGATAAGTCGCGAGAAGACCAAACAACTGTCAAACCTGCTCAATTTTTTTAGTAGACTTCTTTCAGAGGTGAGAAAGTCTTTGTGACGTCTCTATGGGGTTGCCGCGACGTCCCTTAAGTATCACCGACGTCGCAGAGACGTTTTCGGAACTTGCTAGAGATTGAAAGAAATTGAACATGTTTGACAGTTTTTTAAGACTTATGGTAGATTTTCCCGCGACGCTTTGAAGACTTATACCCCCGTCACACTGAGCTCGTTCGTACTACGTCCTTGCAAATTTTTCCGAACGGGCATAGTCTGTGTGTAAACTGAGTGGACGTAGTAAATACTTCTTACGATCTGTTTACGAACTTCAAGGACTAGCTCGGTCGGATTTTCAAAAAAGTGTTAAAAAAAATCGGGCGCCCATCTCGTTCTAAAATTGAACGGGGTGGCAACGTACCTGAAACGAGATGGACGTACTACAAACGATATTGCCGTACTTAAATCGTTCTAAAGATAAGCTAGGACTTTTTACAAACGAGCATTAAATATTCATTATCAGATTGAAGTTACAAATACCCATGAGGTCTAGCTAAAACGGGCTAGGTTTTTTTTTTTTTTTTTTTTTTTTTTTTTGACACGAGCATGCATTTGCCTTCAACACGTTCTAGACACGGAAAATGACGAAGTAAGAACAAGATGAACTTACTGGAGGCCGTTTGGTCGACGTAAGAACGAGTAAGAACGGATTTTAACGGATTAAAAACGACCCAGAACTAGTTACGTCGGGACGAAACGCATTGGAAACGAGTTCGCACTGATTAAGAACGGGTTGCAACTAACTGGGGACGGGTTTGGATTGTTTTAGACGGGCTCTGTTTCGTTTTTAACTAAATACAAACGGACTGCAGACGAGGCAGAGATGTGATGGACGTATTGAGGCCTGTTTACGAACGTTGTCCATCTTAATCCAGAAATAATTAGGTCAAATGAACGCGTTCTTTTCGGACCAAGGGCCGCTTTTCGTATTTATTCTAAAAGTTGTGAAATTTCTGTAATTGTAACAATTAATGTGTGACAATTAGACAGCTGATCTATTCGCACACAGAACAATTTCTTACCATGTTATTGAAATTATTGCAGAACGGGCTTAATCTAGGAACACGCGGAGTGGACGTACTTGAGACCTATTTCAATTTGCTCAGGACTTTATTGCACGGGCTTGGATAGCAATACGTTTCAATTTTTAAACAGAACGGCATGTCATAATTCCCGTCACACTGAGCTAATTTTCACTGCGTTCTAGGTAGTTCTTGTTGAACGGGCTCAATCTGTTTACACACGGACTGAACGTAGTACAGACCTTTTAGAATCTAGTACAGACCGTTTACAATCTGTTTACGAACTTGGCGAACGGGTCCGAACGGAGAGAACGGAAAGGCATTCCGATTTTTTTTTTAACATGTTAAAAAAAATCGTACTGGCTTTAAGTTCTAAAATTAAACGTAGTGACAACGTTCCTTAAACGTGTAGGACTTACTCTGAACGAGAAGGACGTACTACGAACATGGTACCTAACTTTTATCATGCTGCGCATAGGCACTTCTGTGACGGTTTGGACGTGCTACGAACGGCATAGAGTGAACGAGCCGTTTACTCGGTGTGAACTTGATAACAACGTATTGCAGACGCGATAATGATGGAATTGACGTAACGAGAACTATTTATGAACTGCTTAGTATCGTATTTAAGAAATAATTTTTCAAAGTTATAAGTTCCAACCCGTCCAAAGCCCGTTCAGCAATTATAGAACGTTATAGAACGACCTCAGTGTGACGGCCCCTTAGGAGACGTAACGATGACGTTTCCGAGACCTAGAGACTCATTATTGTGAGCCCATCTTATTGTCAGTGACATAGGTACTTTGGCAAATGAGATTTCATTTCATTGAAACTTGGTGAGAAAAGAAAAAAGCGAAACCAAACATTTACAAAAAGTTGGTTTCGTACCCTACGAACATGAACTCGGAAAAAGTGGGTTTTGTACCTGTCACCTTCAAATGACCTTAACTCCATGACCCGTGACAATTTGGACGTAAACAATGTTTCAAATGGAAGCTGAAGAGTTACTTAATATTTTAGTAATCAAATCACAAGAAAAAATCATGCACTCTTGAAATGACTGACCTTTGAACTTCGATTACCCTTTTTAGGAACACGCTTTATATTAATATCCCTATTCTGTTAGATTGCAGAAATGTCCTGTTATAACAAATTCTTTCTGCATTTTTTTTTTTTTTTTTTTTTTTTTTTTTTTTTTTTTTTTACAAAACTCTGTTTTAATTTCCATAAAAAATTTGCAGTAAAGATGTGAAGCCATTCCTTATTATGCCCAAACAATAGTTTACTCTTTAATTCCTTCTCACACACCTCAGGTTTTATCGGTGAAAAAATAGCAAGTATGTCAGGTAGGACTCTGACAATCAAGACGCACAGGTTCGAAGATGTCATGGTTGGTGCTGTCCTGTTAGTACGCAATCCATACCGAGCAATGGTAGCAGAGTTTAACAGGCAGAAGGCTGGTAAGACGGGAATGGCCCAGGAGAACAGTTTCAAAACTCAAGGTAGGGCCTAAATACAATTATATTGAAACCATACAGTCTATCCCCGTTCAAAGTTAACAGGAACGGATACATCAATATTTTGTTAGAATAGGTTGATTTCCCTGGTAACCATTTCCCTTGGAAAGCGTTTGATACAATGCTTTATTAAAACGATACTCTACATGCAAAGCAATTCCGAGAGTTTCGAAGTATTTCGAGCCTTTTCAAAGAAGTTGAATCAAATTTCATCCATATAGTGTCACATTATTCAAATTGAGGGAGAATCGTTGTATGGTATAGTCTTCGCAGTAAAAAAAAAAAAAAAAAAGGAAAAAAAAAATACGTAAGAGTTTAGATTGTACAAAATCATGTTGTGACTTTCATGACAATTCCTAATTGAGAGTAACCCCTAAGTAAGTTTATGAATCTACTGTATCCATTGTAGAGTCACCTCTCAATACAATGAAATTGTTGAATGATTTAGTTTTATGTTTAGTGCCTATTTCAATAATCTTGCATTTCTTTGAGTTTAACAAAAGTTCGTTGTGTAGTAGCTAGTTTCAAATGGCAGCTAAATCTTCGTTAATCATTATTTGCAAAATTAAAGGATTTTAAAAACAAGCATCGGCAGCATAGAGCGACATTTTACAATTTGTAACAACATTTGAGAGATCATTTCATATGAATCATAAAGAGAGAGGCCCTAGAATGCTACCTTGTGTAACATTCCATAATGGAATTAAGCTATGCATTACCATTAATAATTGTAACTTGGGTCCTCAATAGGAAATAATATCCAATCCATTTTATTCATTTTTCGTGCAATGCATAACATTTTAATTTTGAAAGCAATATATTATGATTTATCATGTCCAATGCCTTCTTAAGGTCTAATGTAACTAAACATACCACCACCTCAATCGATGAATTTATTTATATTGTCCATCAAATTAATAAAAAGCAGGGCTCGTTGAAAATTTTGGAGAAAAGCCAAACTGGTAACGAATCAATATGTTATTTTATTTAAGATATTTATATATTTCCTTGAAAACCAGCTTTTCTATAATTTTGGAGGGAAACAACTTCCCCATTTGAAAATAATGAGATGTACAAACATTACTATCATTTTCCCCCTTTTTAATAAGCATGTGTATCTATTCACAATAATTCCTCAGTGAAAAAAAAAAAAAAAAAAAAAACATTTTAAGATAAAGTCATTGAAACTAAAATTGGTCGACAACTTTCATGTCGACCTCGTCGTTGACCAAATTAATTGTAGACAGTTGGATATTTTAACGTTAGCCCTCCCTGCGAATTTCGTTACAGCAGTGTTCAATCTGCATACGTACAGATAAAAATTAAAAAATTAATCAATCAATAAATAAATTATAAAAAATGAATAAATAAATAAAAAATGAATAAATAAATAAATAAATATAATAAATCAATCAATCAATCAATTAAATTAAAATTAAAAAAATTAATAGAAATAATAAATAAATAAATAAATAAATAAATAAATAAAAAAGTGAAAAAATAAATAAATAAATAAAACTGAAAGTAATGTAATGACATGGTAAATACCGGGAATTTCATAAGTTGACCAAGTGACCCTTGATCTTTCACATTCTTTCTATAAGATCTAATTAAGTTTTCTTCTTATGATGGTACACACTTCTTTTAAATTTGAATGTGCTAGTTCGTTAGAACCTGAATTGGTACAGCGCATGAGCAAGTACACTCTAAATTTCAGGGACTTAAATTTAAATCTAAAAGATTAATTTTTAAGTCTTTCATGGAGTGTAGGTAGGGACTAATCGATGTGGACTTAAAATAAGTCTTTGCAGGGATTAAATTTTTGTAATCTTTAAAGGACTTAAAAATAAGTCTAATAGATTTAAATTATAAGTCTTATTGGATTAAAATTAAGTCTGATAGAGATTTAAAAGCAATCCTGTATGGGACTTATATTTTTTAAATCCTAATAAATTTAAATTAAAGTGGCTGCATTTTAGGTATACTGAAGCAATGAAATTGAACACAAAACACTCAAAAATTAAAGTATGGTCAGTTTGATTTAATAATGTCATTAAAAATTCATTTACATAAAATGCAAAATACACAATTTACACGTAAAAATGCAAAATACACAATTCAGTCTTAAAACTATTTTCCATGCAAGAAAACGTGTTATAACAATGATGATCTTACACATTAAATGATGATTCAATCCTGATTTAATATCATTGGTGCCGACAAATTAAATAATTGTAATTATATATAATACACGGAAGAAAAAGTGGGGAAATGACGTCATCAGTGCATATTCAATATGCATATTTTATAACTGTTTCCCTAAAATGATGCAAAACTTTAAAATTCAATAACTATGTTATATTTCATCCGATTTTGAGAAAATTTCCAGTATTTTACTGGTTCAACCCTAACTAGACGCCCCCCCCAAAAAAAAAGCAAAAAAAAAAAAAAAAAAAAAAAAAAAAAAAAAAAAAAAAAAAAAAAAAAAACGTGATTTGTGTACAATTTCAATACAAATTGTGATTTCAGCCAAATATCATCAATGTAGGAATATTCTTGCTTTACTGATACAAATTACTTGAGTTTACGCCGTTGTGATCGCATAAGTGCTACCGAGAATGTTCATTGAAAAAAAAAAAAAAAAACAAATTGCAAAAACAACGTAAATACATAAGAAATTGATCTGATATCTTAATTTTTTCAAGTACACTTGCTAAGAACACCTGAAAGAGTTTTAAAGGGGAAGTTCACCCCGGAATTGTATTGGTCTTAAAAAATGAAGAAAAATAATAGAAAAATATTAGTGAAAGTTTGAAGAAAATCGACCAAAAAATGGCGAAGTTATGAATATGTAAAGTTTTGATTCTGTGACGTCACGTGCGAGCAGCTCTCCCATTGGTTGTGTATGTCAATTCCATAAATTTGTCTTTTTGTCATGGTTCTTGATAAAGGAATGGGTCAATTTGATATAGTCAGGTATATGAACATATGTTTGATGGTATATCGACCGCACAGGTGACATAATTATTTTCTTCTGAAAAAAATGACATTTTATGGAATTTACACTACATAACACATACGAGATCTGCTCGCATGTGACGTCACAGAATCAAAACTTTGAATATTCATAACTTCATCATACTTTGGTCGATTTTCCCCCAACCTTCACTCATATTTTTCTTTTCTTTTTTTGCATTTTTTAAGACCAATAAATTTCCAGGGTGAACTTCCCCTTTAACACCAAAAGTTGGGACATTTGGGGCTTAATTTAGGGAGTTGGAGCAAAAAGTATGATTTTCATACTGATTATGTATAATTTAGCATAGCATATGATCTCCCAAAATACCCCACCATTTGAAGAAAAAAAATTAGACCAAACCCCATTAAGCTCATAGGTCCTAGGGAGAAGTCAAAAGCACATGCACAAAAGTTTAAGTACAATGGAGGAGAAATTATTGCTATAGCATATCTCGAGCATATGGCTCTCCCGAGTGAAAAAGCTACACTGACAATAAGTAATAAAATAATAATTATGGTGGCTTCTTATAGAGCGCAAATGTCGGTCAAGCAGGACTCTCATGGCGCTATACAAAAATAGATCAACAAATAATGCTACATTATAACGAAGTACAAACAATTCAACATTGTAATCTCATGTAGGGTACATATGTTATAGAATGCTTTAAGACAATATATATGAACTAAAGATACCAAACAATATTTAATCAGATGATAAAAATAATAACAATAATTCATTTACACAACATGTTATATCTTTAGGAACAATAGCTCATACAACTGACGTAAGTTACATATCTATCATTTACATATAATACATTTACATATAAGTAAATATTATATAAAACTAATTTGTTAACCTTTAATTCTTGTCAAAGGATGTTGCTCAATTTAAACCACTGAAGCCTCTCTGTGAGTGATTAACCTAAATAGGAAAATCCAACCTTCATAGATTACAAAAATTATTACTAACACATTCTTATTGTGTAATCCTAATAAACTGCTGTTTCAGATTTATTCTAACAGACAAAATGAAGAAAGGGCGATGGACGATACAAGGTTGTTCTGTTAATTGGAAGTACAAAATAAGGCAAGCAGTGAAAGTTTGTGGTAAATCAGACAAAGAATGATCAATTTATGGATGTTTGAAATTTGACATCACTACTGGTAAGGGGATCCTCTGTTTATCATTTTGGTCAGTACATGTATGTGTGATGTCACATATGGACAAATCTCCAACTTGGCAGTTACAACAAATTATCTAAAATGCCCCCTCTGCCTATATCAATGATAGGTTAGGATGTATTAGAATGTTCGCTTGCCCATGATAATGAACTTTAACAGGTCTCCCATGAAAAAAAAAATGCATCGCAATAAAACTAAAAAAAGCTGCCATACATGACATCACTAATAACGTATGCATTGCATAAGAGATTTCATACATTTAGTAAATTACTAATTTAAACATACACAAATTCCTTAAACTTTTTTTCTTTTTGTCACCGCAGAAACGAGGGACATGAGGATAATTTAGATTTTTACTTCCAAAATAAAATTCACTTGAAAATTAACAAAATTTAGGCGAGTTAAAATAAAATTTCCAAGACGATCACGTCACATCCAAATTTATTATTGTGAAGAAATTGGACGAAACATCTCTGGGATCAAGAAGAGGCAATCTACCTGTCAATGGCAAAACATGCAGCACTACAGGAGGAGTGGAGCAATCTTCCATAGCATACCATCAAGGAATTAGATTGGAAGCATGAGAAGCAGATGGTCGACAAAGTAAGCTATGCGGATTTAATAGTACATGCAAAGGAAGGCATCATATGTTTCAGCTTATGGGTTGGCCAAATTTCGTACACAAAGGCAGCGAAATAATCGTAGAAATGGGAGAGGATGTCAGGATAATTGAAGACAATGAAATGTTTGAATAACTTGTCAAAAGTTTGAAGGATTATTGGTCCAGCGCTCAGAGGAATCCTGTCGAGGCACAAGAAATACTGCTTCTGTCCCGTCTGTTAAGCTGCTAGAGTGTAACCCACTGCTAGCGTGTAACTTGCCCGCCTAAGTGACTGATAAGTAGTCAGTTTGTTTAGAATGAACGACTTTCATCTCTTGCAGTCACGACTCACGGCAATGATCGGCATTTGCTTTCTTCACAAAATTATGCTAAATATCCACAAAAGCTTGTGAATTTTATGTAGTACCTCCATACATTCACACTTAACATTATCTGAAAGTATCAGAGAAAATAGAACTCATTTATTAGCTTAAAATAATAAATATAGCTGCATTGATTGCACTTCCAATTCACGAACCGTCCACTCGAACTATTATGTCTACGGCTAGTATAGCTACCACTTCTCCAGCCGACTGCGCTGCCCCGCGCCCGCTATACACATTCGTTGTTGACCGCCTTGACGTGCAGTTGTCGCTTGAACTTGTTTTGTGCCCTATACCTACCTATTAGTTGGTTTGATTTTATTAATATCTCTTTCAACCTATATTCGATCAGCCTATATAAAGGACAAAGTCGTCTCGATCCGGTTTTACCATAAGACAGTTATTTAATTTTTTATTTTAATACTTTCTTTTCATTGAGTTTTTAATTCAAGATTATTGAATAATAATTCGTTATTATAATGTATTTAATCAGGAACAGAATGTAATTACCCTTTGGAATAATAGATAGCAAACGTATTTTGAGGAACAGAGGGGGGGGGGGGCGGGGGCTGGGGAGGTTGGGGTTCCATTCACCTCGCTCCCCAAATATGGACTAATATCGGTTGTAAGACAATTTCTTTGCTGACAATTGTTCCGCTTAAAACCCTCCCTATTCGGTTGGAAAATTTGGTGAAGGCCTACACCGTATCATATAATGATTGCGTTTAAGTGAGCAGCCCCCCCCCCCCCCCAAAAAAAATCAATAAAAAAGAATTGGGGGCCTAGTGTCAGTTGAACGACATTTTCCTGCTGACAATTGTTCTGCTGTAAAGCCTCAGCAATCGAATCAGAAATATGGTGACCCAAAATATTATCATTGACTCTTCTTTTTTTTTTTTTGGGGGGGGGGGTGCATGCAGCCCCCTAAAAAAATAATTGTGGGAGCTAGCGGCTAATATATTTCTCTTGGGCACGAACATTTTCTCCAACCGATTCGTGGAGGGATTAGAGCAGAACAATTGTTAATGAAGCAATGTCGTAACAATAGATATCTGAGCCCACATATTTATATATATATTTTTTTTATTTATAGGGGGGGGGGCGGCTGCACACAAAATTATCATGATGTATGGTACATACTCCAACATTCTTAAGATGTTGACTCGGGATCGGAAACGATTGCCGATCAAGCAATTTTGTACAACAGTCATCTTTGCCAACCGATACATGTTTTTTTTTTTTTTTTTTTGTTTTTTTGTGTGTGTGTGGGGGGGGGGGGGGAGTTGGGGGCTGGCACTCAAAATTTATAATGATATTGTATGTCTGGGTACACCACATTTCTCAATTATTTTGCTGTTGGTTCCTGCGGGAAAGCTGTCCAGAAGCAAATGTTGACCATTATCTGAGCCCACCAACAAGTACCTGAACTCCGCCCCCTTTTATTATTTTTTTAAAATTTTTTAATAATTATTATTTTTTTTTTTTGGGGGGGGGAGGGGTGGGTGGTGGTTATATATTATATATAATTTAATGGCATCTGGATTGGGTACGCGGAATGATCTTGTCGATGAAGCAGATATGTCAAAGAAATATCTGAACTGCCTTGTTTGCTTCTTATTTTATTATTATTATTATTATTATTTTATTATTATTATTATTATTATTATTTTTTTTTTTTTTTTTTTTTGGGGGGGGGAGATCTGCAATATTTCATTGAATATTCGAAACAACAAAATTTTGTCAATTTGATTTGCCTAAAGGTAAGCAGCGGAACAGCTTCGGGAAACAAATGTCGTACGACGTATATCTGAGCCCCAATAATTATCTGGGGGAGGGGCGGGGGAGGGGGGGGGGTGGCCAGCTACACACCAACATTTTCTCGAAATGATCCACGTTAAAGCGGAACAGTTGTCGTTGATGTCGATGAAGAAAATGTTGAACAACAGTATAGCTGAGCCATCCCCTTTTAATTCTTGTTTTTCGTTGTTGTTGTTTTTTTTTTTTAATTGGGGGATCTGCAAACTTAAATTTCAATATTGGGTAACATTTTCTCTAACCGATTCGGATTTGAGCGGAACATTGTCAGGGAAAAAAGATGTTAATACGACCGATATTAGCCGCTATATTAGGGGAGAGAGAGAGGAACGGAACCCCAACACTCCCACCCCTTCCCCTCTCTGTGTTCCTCAAACCTATCAGTGGCGGATCTACGGGGGGTTAGGGGTTTTAACCCCCCCCCCCTTGAGCTCCCTAAAAATAATAAAATAAAAAATGGGGGAGGGGGCAGGGGCGTAGACAGGGGAGGGGTGGCGGATGCATCCCCTCAACCAAAAGATGGGGGGGATGGTGTGTACACTACCCCCCCCCCCCACCCCTTTTCACGGGTGATATGTATTTTTTTTAAGCTGAAAATAAGCTTTGCACACTCCTTTTTTCTTCCATGGAAGCTCTAAAAAAAAATTCGCTCGCGCTCGCGCTCACATATTTTATTATTATTTATTAATCTATTAGAGGTGAATGTAGCGCGTTATATTTTGCAGAATAACACCTTGTGTGGGTAGAATCGGGCTCAGGCCCCTAAATTGCTTTTTTTTTTTTTTTTTTTTTTTTTTTTGCTTGCGCTCGCTTAGAATTAGGCCTTATAGGCTTAGAGGAAATAAAAGGTTGCCACATAAACCCTTCTGGTATGGCATGTTTGTTTAATTTCTTTGGAAATCAATTCAGTATTTACTACACTGTCACTCATAAAGGTTGGATATTTTTTTGTGTGCTCCATCAACATCTTTTTGCTCCGGCTTTAATTTCCTGCAATTATTTGTCCCCGCTTTCACTTTTCGGGACTCTCGACATAATTATCTTGGACGTTCCTCAATCATTCCCAGGGGATGACAAATAAAACAAAGTTCCTCATCCCCCACAATGCCCATATTTGCCAATTTCTCTAATTTTGGGGCCCCTTTTTTGTTTACCCGGCTGACCAAAGGCCCCTCGGTCCTACCCCCGTGAAAGGCGTCTAAAATGTAGGGCTGTTATTGTTCTTTATGCTAAATCAAGGTTTAAGGTCACAGGCTTTGGTCTCTTGTCTAGGGGAGGGGTTGAAGTAAAAAGTAAGATCGGTGAAAAATTGAAATATGTTATCCTAACTTTATGGTCAAAACAAAGGAAATAGAAAACAATCATGAACCCTTAATTATTATTGTTTTCCCCACAATTTTGTTTCGGCCTTAATGACAAGGTTGTAAATGGTAACCATGGCCTATTTTTCATTATGATTTTTGTTTGGCTGATATTCTACAATACATTTTTGGGAAGACATAAATTTCCATGTTGTAAAAACGAATAAAATCAATTTAAAATCCAATTCAAAATAAACTTTTACCCTCCGCCTAGACAATGAATCCAAGTCTGTGACCATAAACCTAGATTTAACTTAAAGAACAACAAAAACCCTATACTGCACACGCATTTCTTGAGGGTAGGATAGAGGGGGCCTTGGACAGCCGGGTGAACAAAAAAGGGCCCCAAAATGTGAAAAAGGGCAAAAAATGGGCATTGTGGGGTTGGCAAACTGTTTTTTATTATTCAATACCCGGGAATGGCTGGGAGAACTTCCAAAATATAGCAAGGGTACCGAAAAGTGAGAGCAGGGCCAAACAATTTCTAGAAATTAAAGCCGGAGCAAAATGATGTAACTGGACCGCATAAAATATATCCAACCTTTATAAGCAACAGTGTATTTAACCTTAAAATTTTCCTCTCGCGCTTCGCGCTCGCCTTATACCTGCTGAGGAAGTTCGGCGCAACCCCCCAAATCGGCCTTCTTTGTGTATATATAGATACAAAAAAAATCTCAAAATTTTCCGCTCGCCTGGTATTGTATATTTGCTGAGGAAATTCGGAGCAACCCCATCCCCCCCCCACTCAGTATAACAATATTGTGTTATAGATACAAATAAAATTCCTGCTCGGTATACCTCAAATTCCGCTCGCGCCTTCACCTCGGTTGGAATTGTACTTATTTGCTGAGAAAGGTTGCTGTGCACCCCATCCTACCTCCCCCCCCCCAAAAAAAAAAAAAAAAAAAAAAAAAAAAAAAAATAGCCTCTCACTAACATTACTTGAGTGTGTAAACATGTTAAGCGGTTTAAATATTTTAGTTACCCGATACTGTAATTCTATTATCTTTTATTTGGGCCATATGAGTCTCTGGACCACGAATATTCCCCCAACATTCGAGGACCTGTCTACGCCACAGGAAACGGGGGAGGGTTCCAAACTCTAACACACCCATTCTAGACTCTGCATCAGAATGCGAGAGTTTCAAATTGAAAAAGCTCCCTACCGTGCAAAGGGGATACCCCCTTTCACACCCCCCCCCCGGCGCTTCGCTCCCTCGCGCAATGCCTGGCTACAAATTTTCACTCCGGTAACCACCCCCCCCCCTTAGCAAAAAAGCTAGATCCATCCTGACCTATTGTTGTGTGTATCATATAATAACGAATTATTCAATCATCATGAATTAAAAATTAATTGAAAAAAGAAACTTTAAATCATAAATAAATAACGCTTGTTGGTCAAACCAGAATCGAGATGCCTTTGTTTTATAGGCTGATTGATTATAGGTGTAAAGAAATATTAATGATTAGAAATAAGATCAAACAAACTAATATAGGCCTAGGGCACAAAACAACTTCAAGCGATCAAGCAACAACTGCACGTCACGTCAATGCGATCAACAGCGAATGTGTAGCAGGCGCAGTCGGCTGAAGAAGCGGTAGCTATATCCGTAACAGCTTCCTGGCTCGAGTGGACGAATCGTGAATTGCAAATCCTATCAATGCAGCTATATCTGTTGGTTTAAGATAGTAGATGAGTTCTATTTTCTCTAATAGATATTGTTAATTGTAAATGTATGAAAGGTACTAAATAAAATACAGAAGCTTTTGTGGATATTTAGCATGATTTTGCGAAGAAAGCAAATGCCGATCAGGGGCCGATCATAGCCGTGACTGCAAGAGATGAAAGTCGTTCATTCTAAACACACTGACTACTTATCAGTCACCTAGGCGGGCGAGTTACACTCTAGCAGTGGGTTACACTCTAGCAGCTTAACACCCGTCTCCTTTAGATGGCAACTATGAGGGGCTGCCTGTATTTCTCCTTGATCTGATCTATGGCTTCATGGATGTTTGTTCCTTCCTGTAATTAGAATTTGAAAACATGTTGAAATAAATGACAACATGTTCCTTCATACTGCTTAATTAAATGACACCAGCCTATTCAAAGAGAATGTTTTCTTCATGAGATTTAGTTAAGTGTGGGTGGCATTTCAGACCACAGCATGAATGTCTATAATAAAAATGCATAGCATAAAAGGTTACCAAAGACCACGAAAAGATCTATTTAGCTCATCACAACTCTCAATCACCCTAAAGCCATTAGCTGTAAGTAACCCCAGTGGGGGTAATTCACTAACTGGGAACAATTCCCTTCCTAAAAGGATAAGGTCCATGCTAAGAGTGATTCTCAGGACTGGTATTATTCCCAGCCTAATATTCATCCTGATTCAATGGTTGGCTAAAATGTTATTAGGCTGTGGTGATTTTATCATAAGCGCATATGAATATTCATGAGCGCATCTAATCTGACCAATGAATTTTTAGTAGGGATATTGGGCCAAAGAGCAATTTTCACTTAATTAGGATTGACATTTGCTCTTCACCCCTTGATAAAGTATCAAAAGAAAGAACCCTAAAATTTCAGAAGTGCAATATCTCAGAATCAAATTACTCACTGGCACATGCTGTAGGCCTATCATTAACTGCACTGCAGCAGATCTGCCACAGTTGACCTCTTTTGACTCTGACACCAGCCGTGAAGCATATACAGCACAACTAGTAGTGCACAAAGATCTCCTGAAACATGAATGAAAATTAATAAAGTGGAATGTTTTAAGACCATTTTATTTTAGAACACTTAGCATTGCAAACAAGGTGATTTGTGTATCATGTGTTACCTTTCAGATAGAGAAGTAGCACAGCAAGTGTTGCCGGCTCCTCTGCAATTTGCATTCTGATAATTCATTAATGATTAAATATTAAAGCATCCCCTCCCTCCCTCCCTGCTTTTTAGGGTTAAAACTCAAGGAAGTTTCAGTCCAACAAGTCGCCAAACATTAAACGTCTACTAATTAAAGAACATCAGATACAACAATGTTTTCATTAAACTTCAATAAATATATGACGGATAAATTTGTTGAAAATATGTAACATTACTCAACATGAATAACTGTTTCTTTCAATACACAGCATTCTGGAAAAATATTTCCATGACCTTTCTGGGTCCTAAGACATCCTGAGTTTTTAAAACTATAAGTTGAATCAGGTTCACGGGATGCGGTAAAATCATGAACCTACTGTTTGTATCTTGGTAGCGTTCTACTACTTGCTTGATGCTCTCAGATTCATCCTGGCCCTGGAGTATGATTTTCTCCCTCAAGGTTGACCACTTGGTTATGAATTTGTGTGATTCAGCTTTGTGTATCATTGAGAAATCAATGCAAATCTGGGAAAATTATGCAAATAGAAAAGAAGATAATATCAACAAAACAAAAAATAAATAAAAAAAATAAAATAGCTTTATATTTGATGGACTTGAGAAGTCAAATGCATACATTTAATTCATACACATCTTAGAAATTTATGAAAACAAATACAGGTCAAAGGTCACTGGGTCATCACTTGAGTCATGACCATTACAGTTTGGTTAACTGTCACAACCTGACATGTCCTCTCGAATGGGCAGATGGAATGTGATATACATCTGGAGCCAATTGCAGAAAGAATTGCATTTAAATGCAACTAAAAATGAAAAAATAAACACAACAAGGCTCCTGGGCTAGCATATTGCCTAAACAGTGCAGTCAACTTTTAATAAGGCACAGTAGTCCTCATAATTTCATAGTTTTCTAATCCCCTGTGATAATATGAGTGCTATTTTGGTTCCAATTTGCAAATTAATTGAGGCCACATTTCATTCCTGACCACCTATAGAACACAAAAGAAATTCGAAAGTATCATGGGAGTATTAACATGATAATTCCTCATAACAAGAATAGCTTACCAAATGTGGAATATCCCGATATTTCTGTTATGGTCATGGAGACAGGATTATCGCAATCCATAACGAGGCGTCGCTTGTAGGCCTACTTGTGAGTATCCTGAAAATACTGTGTGTGCATGACCATATTAGCACGATGGGGTGGCGAAAACTTCATCTAGTCAATCTGAAACAGGAATAAGATATTAGAAGTGAAAATGTTACTAAGCTCCCAACAAATGTTTTTTTTTTTTTTTTTTTTTGTAATCCAGGAAATAAGTGTTAAATGAGCAAAGAAATGATTTAAACAGTTATTAGAGCAAGCAAGCGAGCACTTCTTTGCATTTTTTTTTTTAAAGGATAGTACCATAGCAAAATAAAAAAGTACATGGATTTGACTGTGCACTGTCAAAATTACTAGCTGCGCTATTGGAAGATTTAACACCAACTAGAATGGGGGTATTTTAGGAGATAATATGGCAGGTGGAGGGGGGGGGGCTGCGAGGCCCCCCTCCCCCAACTTGAGATCTCGTCCATCGACAACGCGATCGCGCCAAAAATTGGCACAAAAGTTGCCTGGGACATAATGTACAAAATTTTATAGTTATTTATTTCATGAAAATTGATATTAATTGATTATGCTAATTTATGTTTAATTAGTAGGCAAAAACAAACTCTTTCCTCTATTTCCCTACAATAAATAAAGCTCCAAATGTCCTAATTTTTTGTTTAGAAACTCTTTGTAGTGTTTTTAGCAAATGTAAATGAAAAAAAAGATGAAAATATCACTTTTTATAAATTTCTTATGTATGAGGCCTACATTGCTTTTGCAATTTCTTTTGTAGATCTACTAACTAGATCTATGTCTTTGTATTTTTTCCACCCTTTTTTTATTGTTTTTTCGATGAACTTTGTCTTGGACTCTTTTGCGATCATAAACAGCATAAAATAAATCCATTTAGACCAGCAAAAGTAAAAACAATCATACGTTCGTTGGTTAAAATTTATATGTTGAACCATAATAAACATTTTTTTAAACTTCAGTTAGAAAATTTAATTAGATGGTCTAGATCTATATCATCATGTTTCTCAATCTCTTTAAATACACCCTTACACCCTTAACGTAGGCCTAACTTTAGGCCCCAACTGTTAGGCCTAGACCCATTTCTTTGCATGTTATGAATTCACTGCCGATTCGAAAACATGGCAACCGCAAGTAGACTAAGTAGATTCTATCCGCTCCCGCCGCCAGTGCGGCCATACCACACACTCAGATTGTGATTGCAATATTTTCAAATTGGCAGTGAATTTATAACGCGCGAAGAAATAATAGGAGGTCTAGAATTTAGGCCTATGCCATGGGTTCTAAATCATCGATTTTTAGACTGATAAAACCATGGGAAAAGAGTGAACTAACTTGTTAACGTTAGATCTAACTGTAGTTGGTTATCGCTCGAGAAATCTTATAATATGGTAGGCCTAGGATCTAGACGCAGACCCTTTCATTTTCGGATCATATTTAATACAGAACTATTAACAAAGCATAGAAAGTCCACGGTCAAATTTCTATGGGTTCACCAGTTTGTGGAAGTGCATGTATCGCATACCGCGGCTGTAAATAGGCCTAAACTTAAGCGTAGACTAGATCTACTGCTAGCCCTGAGTCGCTGCCAGTGGTGCCACTACGTATGGTAAGAGTGCCTAAGTCTGCGCGGTGCCTATGTCTGCGCACCCACGTAAATGCGCGATTTTCATAGGACAAAACATCAAACTGACATCAATTTTCAATCTTAACCTCAGGCTCAGCAATCAATTTTGATACCCAAAAACTGCGAAAATAATTGATAAACAATGAGTTCCAGCAAGTTTCATAATAGGCCTATGCTACCCTGAAAATTTCTATCACTGTCAAAACAGAAATGTCTGAAACTTCACTGTGCTTGAATTGCGTACAAAATGAGTTAGTGCGCAGACATTGCATGGGCACTCGGCCTAGCTATTCTGAATTCAATTTTCCTACACAAAATGACAAGCCCGTCTAAAAAATTGTAGAAAAACATTGTTCTTGGAAGTAATTTCTTGAAATTTTTTGTTTGATTGATCATTAAAATATGAAGAACGGAATAACATTGATGAATCTTTAAAAAAATATTTTACTTTGTAATAAAATCGAGATCGAATTTTAGGTGCGCAGACTTGGGCACCGCCATCATACTAAGTGGCAGTGTCCCGTGTACGGGCTGCCGCAGTATATCTACCGCCTGCGAACCATCGCCCGAGCCCGGCATATAGGCTGTTCCCAACTTGAAAAAAAAACACCCGTTTTGCTGCCATATAATTAGTTATTCCAATAAGTAAGCATTCTTAATACCAAAGGTACTTACCCTCTAATATTATTTTTGTTTCTTCTGCCTTTGGGCCAAGTATTTTATCCAAAAATGCATCCAGTCGACTGGCCATTTTCAAACGTTGCATGCTAGCTGCACTGCGCGACGTCGAGAAAAGAGATCCAAATTGAAATCCCGCTTCCAGATCTAACTCACGTGACAAAATATCATCGTTTTATTGGCCACTTTTCCGTTTATCTTCGTAACTTTTAAATCTTTCGGGACTTAACGTTGCACAGTTATGTTTTTGCGCATCTTGACCGCGCATCCTGGGCGCGCATTATTTAATACGTCACAATGGAAAAATATACAGCGCTCGTGGGCGATCCAGCGTTCAAAGAGTTAAAACAAATGACCTTTACAAATATGTTATTTATTCCTTCTTTTTTTTTTTCATTATTTACCTACTTGCAGAGATATGTAAAGCATTTATGTTGGTGCATGTTCGTGTTATTCTAGAGATTGCGATGGATATGAAATGAATTGTAAATATTTGGGAGCAGGATTTTGAATAAGTCGAAAATTAGATAAGAGTTTTCATATTTTGAGTATTTTTGGCACGTTTCGGTGGTTTTCAAGTCGACTCGCCACTATTACAGCGCCGATAATTTGAAAACGAGCACATGGACCCCCATTTTTTAATGTCCCTACTCTTTTAGTTTATATTCCTCTACAACTTGGCAAATTTTGATGAACTTGACATGGCTTTTGAATGTTCGAGAGCATGATTTTGAATCCAATGTAATATAGGTTGGATTCTACAACTTGTTTGACGTTTTCGGCGCGTTTTTGTGGTTTTCAAGCCAATTCGCAAATATTCGGGCTCCGAAAGCTTAAAAACGAGCACATGGACCCCCTTTTTTTAATGTTTCCACCCGTTGAGTACGTATTCCTCTACAACTTTGCAAATTTTTATAAAAATGACATGGATTATGAATGTTTGGGAACATAATTTTGAATCAAGTGTCATTTAGAGTGGATTTTCACGCTTTTTGGACATTTTCGGCGCGTTTTTGTGACTTTTCAAGCCGATTTGCGAATATTCGGGCGCCGATAGTTCGAAAACGAGCACATGGACCCCCCTTTTTTAAACTTTCTACATATATATGACGAATCCCTCTACAACTTTGCAAAATTTGATGAGACTGTCATGGTTTTTAAAAAAAGTGCACCTTAAACTATACTTTTTTATTTTCTTGTAGATTCCAAGCCTCTAAGATATGGTTTTTGCCATTTTACGCACCCTTTTTGCCACATGAGGGCGCTGCTGGCTCAAAAACAAGTACAAATGTGCCAGTTTAAACAATGTACCCATCTTTGGTATAAACTTTGTAACAAATCGGGAAGGTTTGATAAAGTTTGATACGGTTTTGACAAAGTAATGACGATTTTTACTTGTTTTTGGCACTTGCGAGGTCTAACAGAGGCCAATTTCTTAAATTACGCGTACTTTACATGCCATTCAAATATGGCAACTTCAAAGTTCCATAGCAAAAAATCAAGCACATGAACCTATATTATTTTTTGCATTTTTGGCATACATAGATACCAAAGTAACTCTGTGCAAAATTTGGTGAACTTGTCATGGTTTTGGTTTCAACTGTGCAACGTCCTTAAATCAAGGTATTGGAAAATCGGATAAAGAACTACGTTTAGTAAGCTTTCAACACTTAAATTTAATCTTTTAGATTTAATTTCATTTTTATCCCGACTGAGACTTAAATTTTAAGTCCCTGAAATTTAGAGTGTAGTGAGTGATCAACTGCTGTTAAAATGTCACTTTTTGCGATCTGAATTAGAAGTTTTTCTATGTTGGACTACATCATGGACTAGAATGTGAGGTGTTTGAACACCTTTTCTCGTTGCCTGGATTCTTAATGGTTAAAAATAATCACCTACCTCAATCGTTCTCTGAAGCCCAAAACTCAGACTGGTCCCACTGCATACATTTTGAAGTATTTTTTTTTTCCTCGCAACACAGCCAGTTTCTGTTCAGCTGAGCACAGATAATCTCCATACTGGATTAATCCTTTAACAAAAGACGCCATCATGGAATCATTCAAGGACGCAGAGGTCCTTTTAACTATCGAAGCAATGATTTGTGATGCCCTAGACTCCAGATTCCACCAGCTTCTTGAAAGACTAGAAAGGCAGGATGGAACAATGCACGATCTTCATCTAAAAGTCAGCAGCACTGAAAGTGATCTAAGGGACCTGGAAAAGAAACAACAGATGACCGAGGCGAAAAATAAATTGTTAGAAAATCAGTTTAACATTCAAAAGCAGTATTCGAGAAGAAACTGCATACGTGTATTTTGGGGTATTTTGGCGTGTGATTGTGGCATTGTGTGTATGTCTTTGATTGATTATGTCTACTTCTGATTCTCCCCCTTCTGGTAAAATCTCAATCTACGTAATAATTATAACCATGTTATGTACAAGAGGAAGAATATGACTATGAAGACATTGATGAAATAGACCCTGATGACAATTTTTTATACATTTGAAACTCCTAGGCCTACTAGATATTGGTTACATGATGAATTTAATGAAGATGTTAATATTTTAAAAGGTCATAAAGGCAAATTTAGTATACTCCACTTTAATTCGAGAAGTTTATATAAAAACTTTGATGCTATTGACAAATTTATATCTCAACTTCATTTCAATTTGTCTTTTTATGGTTTTAGTGATTCACAACAATACACCGCTACCTTTTAATATTGACAATTATTCATTTTACCATAGTGATAAACAAAATAGAAAAGGTGGAGGTGTTGGATTGCTTATTCATAATTTTTTTAATGTTAAAAATAGAACAGATATATGTCTTAAAGATGAATTTTGTGAGTCCTTGTTTATAGAGATTATAATTTGTAACTAGAAAAATATTATTATTGGTATCATATACAGAGACCCTAATAAAGGAATCAATTATTTTAATGATGATATAAATGAATGTCTTGAAAATTATCTTGTGAAAATAAAAATATATACATCATGGGCGATTTTAATATTGACCTTCTAAATTGTAACTCGGTAAATTATATCAATTATTTTGTAAATATTATTTATAATAATTCATTCCGTCCATTAATTGACAAACCTGCTCGCATTACTACCAAATCATCAACTCTCATTGACAATATATTAACAAATGTACATTCTTTTTAGTGTCAAACAGGAATATTTCATAATGATATTACTGATCATTTGCCTATTTCAAAAAACAAGTATGCTTCGCGAAGAATCAAGACCTAAAGTAACTACTTGTTCTACCATATTTCAAATTAATTCAACTACTTTGAATTCTTTGAAAAATGATTTAGGCCTATCCGAAATTGTCTGGAATGAAGTTTTATCTTCTGATGATGTTGACCATGCTTTATATGCATTCATAGTTTTAAAAATGCTTATGCCAATAACTGTACCCCCAATAAGAAGAATAGGAAAAGTCACCGTGGAAACCCTGGGTAACATATTCCCTATTGAAATGTATTGTGAGAAAAGAAAAGTTACACAAAACATTCTGTAAAAAAAGAATTGCTTCTACAGAAATAAAATGTAAAATATATCGCAATCAATTAAACGCAATTCTAAAACGAGCTAAGAAACAATATTTTTGTGACCTATTGGAGAAACATACAAATAACCTTACTAAAGTATGGAAAATTATTAATGATTTAATTGGTAGAAATAAAAACAAAATATATCGACAGCGTACTTTATGAAGGGCGATGATAAAATAACTGATAATCAAACAATTGTAAATAAATTCAATTCATTTTTCTCTAATATTGCAGCAAAATTTATCAAAGCTAATCATGTACATACTTCCAATCAACCCTTTTCCGCCTTCGCTATAGAAAACTGTCCTAACTCTTTATTTTTAAAACCAACCAATGAAACTGAGGTTGTTAATATTATAAAAAAAATTTAAAGCAAGTAAAAGCATGGGATTCGACGGAATAAGTCAAGCTGTAATCAAACAAGTTATATATTTTATTACCAAACCTCTTGTTCACATAATACATTTGTCATTTAACTTAGGTACGGTTCCTAAAGACATGAACATTGGTAAAATAATTCCTGTATTTAAAAAGGGTGATCCTCACATATTTTCAAAGTATCGACGACTTACGCTACTTCCATGTTTTTCGAAAATACTAGAAAATTTAATGTATTACAGGCTTATAGGTCATATTAATAATAATATCCTTTTAACTAATTCTCAATATGGCTTTAGGGCAAACTCATCATGTGAACACACTTTAATTGATCTTCATGACCATATCCTTAATAAGATGAATGCTAATTTACACTCCATTTCTTGATCTTTCCAAAGTATTTGATGTAATTAACCACAATATTTTACATGCTAAATTGTCCAGGTTTGGAATACGTGGTACTGTTCTTACATTGTTTCAAAATTATTTATCTAATCGTTTTCAATATACGGTTTATAATAACTTTGTTTCTCATCATGAGAGGGTCCATGGGCCCTCTCCTGTTTCTTATTTATGTGATAAATTTCATTGAACTCTTTTTGCGGATAATACAAATTTGGTTGCATCTCACGCTGATTTTGATACACTTGTTAAAAATATTAATGAAGAATTAGTTAAAGTTGAAAATTGGTTCAATGTAAATGAATTAGTAATAAACTATGATAAGACAAATGTATTGTACTTTAGTAAAAAACGAAAAAAACGTGACATTACAGGCTTAAAGATATATATGAAGAAAACCTTATTTAATTATTGTAAAACTGTTGAGTTTCTTGGTGCAACTTTGGATGACACGTTATCTTTCAATGATCATCGTTTGTCCTTTATGGACAAAGTCTCAAACATTGTTGGTATCTTTTGTAAACTTCGTGCTTTTTTTGCCTTTAAAAGAATTGTTTATGTTACATAATTGCCTTGCCTTGCCATACCTGCAATATTGTAATATTATTTGGGCGAATGCAAGAGTGACGAAATCGGAACCCTTCCATAAACTACAAAAGAAAATATTAAGAATCTGCTCCAATTCCTCGTTCAGAGCTCACTCACGTCCCTTATTTTTTTCGTTTAAAAACTTTAAATATTGTTGATATATATATAAATGTCAGATAGCAACATTAATGTTTCGTTCATTTAATAATATTGTTCCTAGTAACATCTCGAATATGTTTATTATAAATAAGTCGGTTCATCGTCATAATACCGTTTCAAGTAACAAATTCATCATCCAAAAGTTAAAACTCAATCATTATTAAATTCTGTTAGACATTCTGGTCCACGACAGTGGAATAATCTTCGTAATGATATCAGAAGTTCCTCTACTCTCACTGCTTTTGAATCTAAATTGAAAAAAAAAACAAAAACATTTATTGATGCATATTCCAATGTACATGTACCGTAACTGTTGTATACCATTACCCCCCCCCCCCCCCCCCCCGTGTGTTGTTGATGCGTGTCTGCCTGTATGAAATGCTGTGTGTTGTATCGTATTGATAAACTGTTTTTAGTATATTATATGTTCGGGATCTACGCCCAACAAGTTCCCTGAACTTTTGTGTAGTTTCTCTTCTTTTTCTTTTTTAAATATATAAGCAGTTATAAGTGTTACATTGCAAGTGTTATATTGTAATTGCAATTGTTTTTATTGATTGAGAAAGAATTAAATCAAACTGAGCTGAACTGAACTGAACTAAAATCTAACTGAACTGAACTGAACAGAAGTTCATGGCTCAAGGAGTTCTAGTGTGCATATTGCAGCACACTATCTCTAGATCAATGAAACATTTTGACCCTAAATGATCGATTAACCCTTTGACCATATCATGGCCCCTTGCATTTATATGATGTGGTTTCTGGATAAGAAATACAAATCTGTTAGTTTTAATCATCTATTTATATATAACTTGACAATACTGCACAAAATGGAGCTGTTTTAACTCCTTTACCGTATTTCGATCCTGAATTAACTAATTTGGCCCCAAATGACCTTAGTTTTAACCTTTTTCCCCTACTGATCATGATTTGTTATGTAAAAAATAGTCTCAATTAATTTTCTTTGCCATAATTAATATTAATAGACACACAAAACACGTATATTTGTCGTTTCTAACAATTTTAGCTTGCGTAGGCCTTATATACCTTCATATGAAAGTTTGTTGACCTTTTGACTTTTCCCGCCATTACTTCTTACTATGAGGTCATTGGTATATGATCTTGTACACTTTTTTGTTCAGTAGAAAGATACGAACAATTTGTTATGTCTTTTGATACTTTTCGGGCATTTCACAAATTTGACCTCCTATTGGCCCCAATTCGACCTTATTTTGTCCCCTAAGAGAGTTGCCGGAGATTAGAAGTGGACCAACGGAGCTGTTTTTGATTAGTGACCACTAAGCAACTTAAAACCACTTCTTCCCAAAATATATCCACGGGACCTACACACTGATCCTATATATTGCACTAAAAAAAAAATTTTTAAAAACATTCTTTAGTGAGCACGTGAGACTAGAATTTCTATTGTTTTCATGTATTGAATCAGATTTAAATTTTTACTTCGATTAAACAGCACGATTGTTTGGGGGAGTACATCTGATTTTACTTTCACAAAAATCCCGACGTTCCACGCCTCATTGGGCACGAGATACAAGAAAGCCATGCAAATGAGAAAAAAAAAAGTTTAGTGCTTCTCATGGTTCAGTGACTTACCGGATATGCAATTTGAATCAAGATCATCTTAGTTGGTGATCATCTGGAGCTGTGTGTCAAGTTTCATAGAATAACTCGTAGTAGAAGGAACTTTTATTGTATGTTAAGGCGAACATGTGGCATCTTTTTTTGACAAGTGTGATGTTGAAAAACTTAAATATCATGTGTTCCGAAAACATTATTCAAAGTTGTGATAATCGGCTTGTGAACTTAAAAAAAGAAGAAGACATTTTCCATTTAACCAGTACTCACTGAAGCATGACATAATGATTCTTCCTTAAAATCGGTCACATGGTAGCTAATAAAATTACCTACACGGACTAAATAGATAAATAGATTTTGTTAAATACTCTTTGTTCTAAAAATATTGATATCTGAAATAGGGGGAACTTACTTTTTGTGTTGTCTTTATTTCTATTTGGCAACCCCTTTACATTGCCGCTAAATAACCGGAACCATTTATTTATAAATCTATTTATTTATATTTTCCCTGCAGAATGGCACAACTTTGTCAAAAATAACGCTGCTTGGTGGATTGAGCTTAACCACGGTTACATATTGCATTGTCACCACCCCGGTAATTATACGTGCAAGTCGGTGTTGATCGTGTACTACGAGCAACTTCAAGTTCAGCTAATAAAGGAACTGCGACGAATCCTTCAATACCTGTCTCTGAATGTCGACCAAGATCGGCTTGCTTGCATGGTAGCCAACGCTGAGGGCGCTTTCCACAGACCCAAAAGAAACCAGAACTTTGATCCATTCTCGGAGGAAGACAAGCATGTGGTGGACGCTATTCTGCACACTTATTGTAATATGATTAACAAAGAGGGACTAGAAAACCCTCCGTTATCATTCACCTCATATAAGGATGCGTTTTAGAAGTTCCTTTGTCTTAGGAAGTTATGTCAAGGAATATTGCTGCTGTAATGTCCCATGGTTTCCGCCCATGACCTTCATCCCGCCCGGTTTCTTGTCTTTTTTTCTGTACAGTGCGTATCAAAATTAACGAAACAACATTTAATTTCAAAGATGTGAAGATTGTGTTACTTTTACACCAAAGTGAGTAGTTACACGTTAAAGCCACATATCCCCTCTTTCCAATGATATGTTATTTATTCATATGAGTAGTTACACGTTAAAGCCACATATCCCCTCTTTCCAATGATATGTTATTTATACTGTATTTGCAAAGTCTGGCGATAAGAACAAGTTCTGTCTGTATAATTATAGTTGGTTAGGAATTCACACAAAATAAAACAAATATGTCATTCATTTCATATAAAGTTTACAGCTTACAAGCATGCTTTATTCATGGACTATTGACTATTTGCTTCAAACCACAGTTGGTTTCCAGGACTTACACTATGTCCTCATGGTTGTATTGTAAACAATAATTTGGCATAATGTATATTCCATAAACAAAAGAAATTTACCAAAATATTACAATGTTTCTAATATTGTGAAGATATTCGAATGTAAAATGTTTAAACCACGATATATTAAACTATGATGTTTCAAAACATGAACTCAAGAAATATTAACCCAGATTTCATGAACTTCTGTTTATAGTTTAATTAATAAGGTATACCTTAAACAATGATATTTCTATGCACGTGAACTCAAGAAATATTAACCCAGATTTCAAGAACTTTCGTTTATAGCTAAATCAAGAAGGTACCTTCCGCGGGCTTAAATTAGTGTTCCATTAATGTCTCAAATTAAACTGTTGAATAAATAAACGATACTCATCACGCGACCCGACTGGTTTCTGTAACCGCACGCTATCTATCTCGATCTGTCCTATCGAAAACCTACGATAGATGCCCATGGATCTCTGAAGTGGCAGTCAAACGCCTGTAGTTGAAGTCAGCTGATCTCCCATCGACGAAAGTGTTCACCCATACTTAGGTCAGAAGTCGATCAGCGTTCGAAGTCAACGATGATGTTGAGCCGTCTATGAAATCCGCCGCAGGTGCGGATCCAATATATAGATAAACCTGAAACTGCCGGAAAAAGCCTGAAAACTGGATTCCGGAAAAAGCCTGAAAACCCCGGTTCATCTGTAACCGCTGTAAAAATAATACATCCAATCCAACGGTCATAGCATACATGAACATGCTTATTCTACGTAATTATATTCAATAAACTATGCACACTTGGCTGCTTTCATGTATCATTAAAGATTATCTTAAGTATCAATTTCACCTAAATAATCCATTAAATATTCACTGCCTTTTTGCACAGGGTTACGTAAATTTAACATTAATGCATTAAAGCTCCTTTCAAAATACAGACCCTTCTAGCAATATAAAATATCAGAAATCGTTTATAATTCCATAACTTCTTTCCAGTATTTAAATGCATAATAATCTGGTAAAGAGTTTGATAATAACTTCCATTTTATCAAAGGAAACCATAAATTACTGCTTCTCTTAACCTCCATATATTTGCTCTATGAACAATACCAACTCACATTATCTCTTTTAACAAAAGAATCATAAAATTTACCATCCTGCCTTCTTTGCTGTGAAAGGACATCAAAATATATAATTGACTCAAATATATATAATCCAAATAATTAATTCCAATGCTTTGCTGATATGATTTCTTATAATATCATTATCTATATCACATGTGTAGCTTTTCAATACATGTGCCACGCCCTAATTTGTGAAATTGACCTAAACAAGAAAACATTGATAAGGAAAAGGAAAATGGTACAAAATTATCACTTTCAGGTTTCACAAATCATAGTGGGAGCTGTAGAGGAGTCTTCACCTGGCCTGCATGCCCGGATTCCTTGATGCACCAACAAACTATCAAAAGTTTAACAGGGCTGCGCATCCTACAAGACTTTCCTCTCACATAACTTCAGCATGACCTTCTCTCACCAATGCTAAAAGTGTTCTCCACCCCTTCTCACTCCTACAACACACACCTCATATAGAGCCTGTACTGTGCCATGCATGAGTTATACCTAATAGCACCACACACATACCACTCCTATACAAATTGTGCACTCCACCAAAAGAGCCTATTGTCCCCTGAGTATAGCTATTAACTACACTGTAAAAAAAAATACAGACAAAATACAGCAAAGTGATGTCAGCAGAGTCGCCATACTAAAATGTAATTTAAAATACAGTTTTGCTGTAAATTTCTCCCTTAAGAATAATGTTGAGAAGGAAAAATATCATTAGAGTTTTATAGCATACGTATTTGGTTAAAACGGAACAAAATGTGTTACTCCTGATGTATATTTTTTTATTTCTCACGTAATTATTTGCAGGAGAAACTTACAACAAAACTGTATTTTGAATTACATTTTTTATGGCGACTCTGCTGACAGCAGATTTCCTGTAAAAATACATATATTTTGTACAGTGTACATTGTAAAAAAATAATACAGCAAAGTGATGTCAGTAGAGTCGCCATACGAAAATGTAATTTGAAATAACAGTTTTGCTGTACATTTCTCCTCTAATAATTAATGAAAGAGAAGACAAAAAAATCATTAGAGTTCTATAGCTAAAATATTTGGTTAAAACGGGAAAAATGTGTTACTCCTGATGTATATTTTGTATTTCTCACGTAATTATTAGCAGGAGAAATTTACAATAAAACTAAAATTACATTTTTTATGGCGACTCTGCTGACAGCAGATTTGCTGTAAAAATACAAACATTTTTTACAGTGTATTAGTCTTTTCTTCTAGTCTAAAATCTCAGTCACTTTGTGACACACTCTAGGATTGGTGCCCCTGATTATTCGGTTACACTTCGTAATTCCGAAGGTTCGTTATTCCGAAGGTCCATTATTCCGAAGGTTCGTCATTCCGAAACACGTAAAATGCCTATACCTCGATGTTCGTTTATCCGAAAATAAAAAAGGGTTCGTTAATCCGAACATTTGTGGCGTTATTCCGAAGGTTTGTTATTCCGAAGGTTCGTCATTCCGAAAACGAAATAGGGTTCGTTCTTCCGAAGGTTCGTCATTCCGAAAACGAAAAAGGGTTCGTCATTCCGAAGGGTCGTCATTCGAAAACGAAATAGGGTTCGTCATTCCGAAGGTTCGTTAATCCGAAAATAAAATAAGTTTTGTAATTAGTCCAAAACTGAAATAATCTGTGGCGAAGCCGGGAAAACCGGAGGGCAGGCGTGTTGGAGGGGGGAATGGTATAATTATCACTTTTACTGTTCAATTGTTATGAGGGTGGAAAGGGGTTGATCTATCGTTGCCAGGGGCGTTTAAGAATTCTTTCAAAGGGGTGATCATAGGCTTATGGGACTAGTTCATCCAAGAATCGTTGCCTGAAGTGTAAATTTCGCTAGGGGAGTATTGATGCATTTTGAAATTGTTTTTTACAAGTTCAAAATTTCTACTAAAAGACTCATTCTTGATTAAATGTCCGCCTGCGGGGGAGGGGTGGGTGATGGGGCTTGTTTGGACCAGAATATGAGGAATTAACACCTCAAAAGGGATACGATTCCTCTTTTTTGGCTGAGGGAGCGGGGCAAAACTGCGGTCCTCAGCCAGCATAGCCATCTTTTTGGAATATATTATTAAAAGACATATTAAAAAGATGTATTAAACGTCATGCTTTGAATTCAACTGAAATAGTTCAAGAAATCAAAAAGAAATTGACGGTTGTATCATATTTATTCGTCGCTACTCACGAGTTTCACGCCAAAGCGATGCATCAGGTAACTAGTTGTTCCAACTAATGAAACATTAGTACACAAAATACACGTGTATCATCCTCCGCTGAGACTATTATTGCATAATATCCTATTATTTTTTAATTACAACAACCGTTTTTATTACTAAAATAAGTTTATTTCGTTTTCGGAATTAAAAACCTTTCGGAAATAACGAACCTTTTCGTTTTCGGAATGACGAACCTTCGGAGAACGAACCTATTTCGTTTTCGGAATGACGAACCTTCGGAATGACGAACCCTATTTCGTTTTCGGAATGATGAACCTTCGGAATGACGAACCCTATTTCGTTTTCGGATGACGAACCTTCTGAATGACGAACCTTCGGAATAACGAAACTTCGGAATAAAGAACCTTCGGAATTACGAACCTTCGGAATAACAGGTGCTTACCAATTATTCTGTTCAGTTCGTTTTATGCAATTCACTTCTAAAATGTACAGACAGTTGTACTTTACAAAACGTATATTTACAAGACATTGAATCAAAATAATAATTTTTACAAAAAGCCTTTATACAAGATAAGAAAATGAATTCGGGAAACTTTAAGATAAAGCCAAGGTGGCCTTGTAAACACAAGTCTCACTTTTATTTATTTGAATGGGTATTTTTTTTCTAATTGTTTATCTGCGCTTCCATTATCTACACGGTGTATTGTGTTTTACACGAGGAAGATTAACGATTAAGTGAGTAAATTTTGGATTTTTGAATTTCATAAATGTGCATTGAAGGCTGCAAAATAAGATAATAATGTCATAAAAGTGTTTTATATGATAAAGAATTTGGTAGATTTATATGCACATAATATGATACTTTTCATTTTCTTGATATCAAAATATTTGGGGGGGGGATGATTGTACACACCAGCCCCTGACCGAAATTATTGGGGGGGGGGGGGAGGATGCATTCCCCATCCCCCACAATCGACACCCATGTCAATGTCAAATTTTTTTATAGTTTTTTTTTATTATATAATGTTTTTGGTGTTCTTAGTTCTCAATTGCTACTTATGATTATGACATGATTTAATATTCTACATTCCCATGTCAAATTTGATATTACTACATAGAAAAGATAATAATATTGTGAACAAGAAAAAAACATTCCTCTAGTTTTTTCTGAAGGAAAATGTTTCACATCTTAATGAATCTAGAACAAGGTGAATAAAGGGGTGTTGTTTAGTGTTATCCCTAAATATCTCTTATTGAATTTATTGAATTTTCTTGTACCATGGCTTGAGATGGACCTATGTGTATATTTACAAAGGAAACAAATATGTATTCGAGAACTTTGGTTACCGACTTGATTCTGAACACACTCTTTACTCTTTTCTTTTCATTTCTTATATACTTTAAATTAAGCCGTATATCCTCTTCTTTTGAGGTACTAATTGGGGGTTGACTTGAATTAAATTGAATTTATTAACATCATCAACACAACAACAACACGTTATTATAACAATGCATAGGAAATACAATCTTACAAAAATGAATACAATGTAACAGAGTATAAATTATATGTATAGAAAATCAAAGTGTGATTGAACAGGAGAGAGAATGTGGAGATGTTAAATGGAACTAAAAGTTAGCACAAGTGCTAGTCGAGCCTAGTTCCACACGTATGGCAAGATATATTTGTTGGTTTTGTTTTTGCAATTTTATCCCGTTGAGAGCGGGAACCGGGTATACCCGCGTCCCGTCTAATACACTCATGGACGGGAACCGGGTATACTCGGTTCCCTAATGACCATATCTTTATCACAAAATACCCCCTAAAATTTATGTTTTGTAATACTTTTGTTGAATTTTTACTATAGGCAGTAGTTAATTCATGAAATGAGCGATATGTTCTAATGAAAAACATGTCATACCTATTTGACTTTTTTGATAAATAAGCATTTCAAAGAGATATGTTTCTCAGGCACTCATGAATAATTGCGTCAACCACTGTATATAAGTGACCATCAGAGATTTTTAACATTTTCAGTTTCGCTGATCCTCCTTTGTACTACTTTCATTGTTAGCCCATGACTAGTCAATAGATCAGCACAGGGTGCGAGCGATTTTCTGACATGGGCGCGCACACACAAATACCCGGATGTATCTGGAGATATAAAAAGTATTGATCGGTGGCTGTAATTAGCCATCGCTTCCAGGGGCTTACCTTGAAGTAACTGTTCTTTAAAATTAGAGAACTGGTCGATATGTTACCTAAATGACAAACAATGTCTGTAAATAGTTTGTAAATACATGTAAAAGAAACAAAATTTTATATGCAGATTTAAAATTGCAGAGAAAATGAAATAGACAGAGGGAATGGTCATTAAAGGTGGGAATGCTGTATTAAGTTTCAACCAAAAGTCCTCCCTAATAGAGATTACACGCAAAATGTGCAAAAAAAAAACATACCTTTATAAATTGTCATTTTTAAAAATGATGCGTTTCTTTAAAAGGAAAAAAAAAGGTCATATCACAGAAAGAATATATCCTCAGCTACAACATATTAAAATTTGGGCGAAAATCGAGTAAAACTTACAGAGTTAGAATTAAATTTGCATAATTGTTTTGATGTCATAAAAGCAAAATAGAAATTTTGAGTTTCGACGCCATTTTGATGACGTCATGATATAATTGAGGATCAAATGAGACATGAAATGACATCTATGATTCATATTCTATCCAGATATGCAAAAGATATTGGAGGTTTTTGTTCGTCCTGAAGAGCCGCAGCGAATTTTCAATAGGCATGTTTTTGCCAATATTTGGCCTATAGTGAGAGTACGCGCGCGCGTGTGCTGCAAACTTTGATAGAGGCTCATTTCTTTATTTGTAATCGTAGAAAGCTGATCAAGGTATCAAATTACTCAGAATTATATTAGCAATGCATATACATATAAATATATATATTTATATGTATGGAAGATGACTTCCAGCGGCAGGTTGATCAGATGACTGATTTCTTCAACCAGAGAGGATATCCTGATAGCATTATCAACTCCTCCAAGGACAGGATTTCTAAAACAAACGCGTGCAGCCGTTATGGAGCCTCGAGAGTGTTCTACCAGTGCTTCCAGAGTGGTACCCTTTGTCGCCCACGTATCACCAGCTAACAACAACGTGTCGCGAAGACATCATATGACAACTTCCCACCTCTTGTCGAGATACCAGCTACCTCGTGCTTGCACAACGATGTTCTGCGTTCGCGGAGCGGGGTGGAAGCGGTTGGATGGCCCGCACCTCTTTCTTGTGAAACACCGGGGGGGGGGGGGCTTTTCTCGAAAGGGTGGGTTGAGGGAGGGGAGTAAAATTTAACGCACCCAATCGTGAAACCGGGGGGGGGGGGGGGCTTTTCTCAAAAGGCTGTGATTTCAGTAGCTTTCTGGAACCAGTCGTTTTTTATGAAAATTATTCATTAAATAATAACATATATTATTAATAATTAATAATAGGAGAAATAGAGGACGACCTTGCAAATTATTTGTTGTTGATATTGAAGTTCATAATTTTAGACCCCCCCCCCCAAGCGGCTTAGCCGATAGTCCGCTGGTCGATAATCCGCGGCCACGCTGCGGGTCCGTAGTCCGCAGGGGGGGGGGGTAGTGTTCGTTATTCCGAAGGTTCGTTATTCCGAAAATAGAACAAGGTTCGTTATTCCGAAAATAGAATAAGGTTTGGTTTTCCGATAATAGAATAAGGTTCGTTATTCCGAGAATAGAAAAAGGTTTGTTATTCCGAAAATTGATTTATTACTGCCAGAGCGAATGGATTAAGATAGTTGGGGACTGTGTTTCGGTCACCCATGATTAACTTCCAGATAAGGGGGATTTGTGGGGGGCCGGGTGTCATTATTTAACAGCAACTGTTGTTAAATTTTGATTTTCGGAGAATTTATTTCACAAAATTATCAACGGCGACTTCTACTGATAAAGAATTAGTTTCGGTTCTAAAGTCGAGCCGTTTAACAGTCCATAACTAAATAATTTCTTCCGCAATTGTTTTCGTTCTGTCTTTATTGAAAATTTGAAAATTATTTAAATGAAAAATTTATTTTAGCGGCGAATTCTTCCGGTAAAGAATAAGTTTCATTTCTAAAATCGGTCCGTTATCACTCAATAACTAAATAATTTATTTCGCAACTGTATCCGGTCGTTATTCGTGTGTGTGTGTGTGTGTGTGTGTACGATAATTTTTGTCTAAAAACGATAATTTTTGAGGCTCTGGTACGATAATCTTACTTCTTGAACCTGGACAACGCTGCTCCGCTCGAAAGATTTTTTTTTAAAGCTGCCCCCCCCCCTCTGGGAAAATTTTGGATCCACACCTGCATACATTCGTGATTTTTAAGCCCCTTCAGCCACCCCACCCCCCCCCTCACACACACACACACCACACACACGAATTAACGACCGGATACAGTTTGCGAAATAAATTATTTAGTTATTGAGTGATAACGGACGCGATTTTAGAAATGAAACTTATTCTTTACCGGAAGAGATCGCCGCTAAAATAATATTTCATTTAAATAATTTTACAATTTCAATAAAGACAGAACGAAAAACAATTGCGGAAGAAATTATTTAGTTATGGACTGTTAAACGCGCTCGACTTTAGAACCGAAACTAATTCTTTATCAGTAGAAGTCGCTCGTTGATAATTTTGTGAAATAAATTCTCCGAAAATCAAAAATTTAACACACAGTTGCGTTAAATAATGACACCCGGCCCCCCACAAATCCCCCTTATCTGGAAGTTAATCATGGGTGACCGAAACACAGTCCCCAACTATCTTAATCCATTCGCTCTGGCAGTAATAAATCAATTTTCGGAATAACAAAACCTTTTCATTCTCGAATAACGAACCTTATTCTATTATCGGAAAACCAAACCTTATTCTATTTTCGGAATAACGAACCTTGTTCTATTCGAAATACGAACCTTTTTCTATTTTAGGAATAACGAACCTTCGGAATAACGAACACTACCCCCCCCCCCTGCGGACTACGGACCCGCAGCGTGGCCGCGGATTATCGGACCAGCGGACTATCGGCTATAGCCGCTTGGGGGGGGGGGGTCTAAAATTATGAACTTCAATATCAACAACAAATAATTGCAAGGTCTCCTCTATTTCTCCTATTATAATCTATTAATAATATATTGTTATTATTTAATGAATAATTTTCATAAAAAACGACTGGTTCAGAAAGCTACTGAAACACAGCCTTTTGAGAAAAGCCCCCCCCCCCCCCCGTGTTTCACGATTGGGTGCGTTAAATTTTTACTCCCTCCCTCAACCCACCCTTTCGAGAAAAGCCCCCCCCCCCCCGGTGTTCACGAAAGGGTGCGGCCACCCGCTTCCACCCCGCTCGCGAACGCAGACGATCGTTGGCAAGCCGGAGGTAGCTGGTCATCTCGAAGAGGGGGAAAGTTGTCATTGATGTCTTCGCGACACGTTGTTGTTAGGGTGATACGTGAGGACAAGGGTACCCTGGAAGCACTGGTAGACACTTCGAGGCTCCATAACGGCTGCACGCGTTTGTTTTAGAATCCTGTCCTTGGAGGAGTTGATATGCTATCAGGATATCCTCTCTGGTTGAAGAAATCAGTCATCTTGATCAACCTGCCGCTGGAAGTCATCTTCCTACATATAAAAATATATATATTAAGTTATATGCATTGCTAATATAATTCTGAGTAATTTGATACCTTGATCAGCTTTCTACGATTCAAATAAAGAAATGAGCCTTCTATCAAAGTTTGCAGCACACGCGCGCGCGGTACTCTCACTATAGGCCAAATATTGGCAAAAACATGCCTATTGAAAATTCGCTGCGGCTCTTCAGGACGAACAAAAACCTCCAATATCTTTTGCATATCTGGATAGAATATGAATCATAGATGTCATTTCATGTCTCATTTTATCCTCAAATTATTTCATGACGTCATCAAATGGCGTCGAACTCAAAATTTCTATTTCTTTTATGACATCAAAACAATTATGCAAAATTTAATTCTAACTCTGTAAGTTTTACTCGATTTTGCCCAATTTTAATTGTTGTAGTGAGGATTATATTCTTTCTGTATGATATGACCTTTTTTTTTCCTTTTAAAGAAACGCATCATTTTTAAAAAATGACAATTTATAAAGGTATGTTTTTTTTTTGCACATTTTGCGTGTAATCTCTATTAGGGAGGACTTTTGGTTGAAACTTAATACAGCATTCCCACCTTTAATGACCATTCCTCTGTCCTATTTCATTTCTCTGCATTTTAAATCTGCATATAAATTTTGTTCTTTTACATGTATTTACAAACTATTTACAGACATTGTTGTCATTTAGGTAACATATCGACCAGTTCTCTTAATTTTAAAGAACAGTTACTTCAAGGTAAGCCCCTGGAAGCGATGCTAATTACAGCCACCTGATCAATACTTTTTTATATCTCCAGATACATCCGGGTATTTGTGTGTGCGCGCCCATGTCAGATAAATCGCTCGACCTGTGCTGATTATTGACTAGTCATGGGCTAACAATGAAGTATACAAGAGGATCAGCGAACTGAAAATGTTAAAAATCTCTGATGGTCACTTATATACAGTGGTTGACGCGAATTATTCATGAGTGCCTGAGAAACATATCTCTTGAAAATGCTTATTTATCAAAAAAGTCAAATAGGTATGACATGTTTTTCATTAGACACTATCGCTCATTTCATGAATTAACTACTGCCTATAGTAAAAATTCAACAAAAGTATTACAAACATAAATTTTAGGGGGTATTTGTGATAAAGTATGGTCATTAGGGACCGAGTATACCCGGTTCCGTCCATGAGTGTATTAGACGGACGCGGGTATACCCGGTTCCCGCTCTCAACGGGATAAAATTGCAAAAACAAACCAACAAATATATCTTGCCATACGTGTGGAACTAGGCTCGACTAGCACTTGTGCTAACTTTAGTTCCATTTAACATCTCCACATTTCTCTCTCCTGTTCAATCACACTTTGATTTTCTATACATATAATTTATACTCTGTTACATTGTATTCATTTTTGTAAGATTGTATTTCCTATGCATGTTATAATAACTGTGTGTTGTTGTGTTGATGATGTTAATAAATTCAATTTAATTCAAGTCAACCCCCATAGTACCTCAAAGAAAGGAGGATATAGGCTTAATTTAAAGTATATAAGAAATGAAAGAAAAGAGTAAAGAGTGTGTTCAGAATCAGTCGGATAACCAAAGTTCTCGAATACATATTTGTTTCTCTTTGTAAATATACACATAGGTCCATCTCAAGCCATGGTCAAGAAAATTCAATAAATTCAATAAGAGATATTTAGGTAACACTAAACAACACCCCTTTATTCACCTTGTTCTAGATTCATTAAGATGTTGAAACATTTTCCTTCAGAAAAAACTAGGGAATGTTTTTTCTTGTTCACAATTTATTATCTTTTCTATGTAGTAATATCAAATTTGACATGGGATGTAGAATATTAAATCATGTCATATCATAAGTAGCAATTGAGAACTAAGAACACCAAAACATTATATAATAAAAAAAACTATAAAAAAATTTGACATTGACATGGGTGTCGATTGTGGGGATGGGGAATGCATCCTCCCCCCCCCCCCAATAATTTCGGTCAGGGGCTGCGTGTTTGTACAATCATCCCCCCCCCAAATATATTTTGATATCAGAAAAAATGAAAAGTATCATATTATGTGCATATAAATCTACCAAATTCTTTATCATATAAAACCTTTATGACATTATTATCTTATTTTTGCAGCCTTCAATGCACATTTATGAAATTCAAAAATCCAAAATTTACTCACTTAATCGTTAATCTTCCTCGTTGTAAAACACAATTACACCGTGTAGATAATGGAAGCGCAGTAGAACAATTAGAAAAAAAATCCCATTCAAATAAATAAAGTGGAGACTTTGTGTTTACAAGGCCACTTGGCTTTATCTTAAAGTTTCCCGAATTCATTTTCTTATCTTGTATAAGGCCTTTTGTAAAATTATTTTTTGATTCAATGTCTTGTAAATATACGTTTTGTAAGTACACTGTCTGTACATTTTAGAAGTGAATTGCATAAAACAACTGAAAGAATAATTGGTAAGACACCTGTTATTCCGAAGGTTCGTAATTCGAGGTTCTTTATTCCGGAAGTTTCGTTATTCGAAGGTTCGTCATCACAAGGTTTCGTTATTTCGAAGGTTCGTCATCCGCAAAACGAAATAGGGTTTCGTCATTCCGAAGGTTTCATCATTCGAAAACGAAATAGGGTTCGTCATTCGAAGGTTCGTCATTCCGAAAACGAAATCAGGTTCGTTACTCCGAAGGTTCGTTTCATTCCGAAAACGAAAAGGTTCGTTTATTTCCGAAGGTTTTTAATTCCCGAAACGAAATAAACTTATTTTAGTAATAAAAACGGTTGTTGTAATTAAAAATAATAGGATATTAGCAATATAGTCTCAGCGGAGGATGGATACACGTGTATTTGTGTGTCTACTAATGTTTCATTAGTTGGACAACTAGTACCTGTGATCGCTTTGACGTGAAACTCGTGAGTAGCGCGATAAATATGATACAACCGTCAATTTCTTTTTGATTTCTTGACTATTTCAGTTTGAATTCAAAGCATGACGTTTAATACATCTTTTTATATGTCTTTTAATAATATATTCCAAAAAGATGGCTATGCTGGCTGAGACCGCAGTTTTTGCGCCCGCTTCCCTCTAGCCAAAAAAGAGGAATCGGTATCCCCTTTGAGGTGTTAATTCCTCATGATTCTGCGTCCAAAAAGCCCCATCCCACCCTCCCCCGCAGGGCGGACATTTAATCAGAATGAGTCTTTTAGTTAGAAATTTTGAACTTGTATGTAAAAAACAATTCAAAATGCATCAATACTCCCTAGCGAAATTTACACTTCAGGCAACGATTCTTGGATGAACTAGTCCCATAACTATGATCACCCCTTTTGAAGAATTCTTAAACGCCCCTGGCACGATAGATAAGCCCCTTTCCACCCTCATAACAATTGAACAGTAAAAAGTGATAATTATACCATCCCCCTCCAACACGCCTGCCCTCCGGTTTTCCCGGCTTCTGCCACAGATTATTTCAGTTTATGGACTAATATACAAAACTTATTTTATTTTTCGGATTAACGACCTTCGGAAATGACGAACCCTATTTCGTTTTCGAATGACGACCCTTCGAATGACGAACCCTTTTTCGTTTTTCGGAATGACGAACCTTCGGAAGAAACGAACCCTATTTCGATTTTCGGAATACGAACCTTCGGAATAACAAACCTTCGGAAATAACGCCACCAAATGTTCGGATTAACGAACCTTTTTATTTTCGGATAAACGAACATCGAGGTATAGGCATTTACGTGTTTCGGAATGGACGAACTTCGGAATAATGGACCTTCGGAATAACGAACCTTCGGAGGAATTACGAAGTGTAACCGAATAATCAGGGGCACCAATCCTAGAGTGTGTCAACAAAGTACTGAGATTTTAGACTAGAAGAAAAAGACTAATACACTGTAAAAAATGTTTGTATTTTTACGAGCAAATCTGCTGTCAGCAGAGTCGCCATAAAAAATGTAATTTTAGTTTTATTGTAAATTTCTCCTTCTAATAATTACGTGAGAAATACAAAATATACATCAGGGAGTAACACATTTTTCCCGTTTTTAAACAAATATTTTAGCTATAGAACTCTAATGATTTTTTTTGTCTTCTCTTTCATTAATTATTAGAGGAGAAATCTTACAGCAAAACTTTTATTTCAAATTACATTTTCGGATGGCGACTCTACTGACATCACTTTGCTGTATTATTTTTTTACAATGTACACTGCTACAAAATATATGTATTTTTACAGGAAATCTGCTGTCAGCAGAGTTCGCCATAAAAAATGTAATTCAAAATACAGTTTTTTTTGTAAAGTTTCTCCTGCAAATAATTACGTGAGAAATAAAAAATATACATCAGGAGTAACACATTTGTTCCGTTTTTAACCAAATACGTATGCTATAAAACTCTAATGATATTTTTTCCTTCTCAACATTATTCTTAAGGGAGAATTTACAGCAAAACTGTATTTTAAATTACATTTTAGATATGGCGACTCTGCTTACATCACTTTGCTGTATTTTGTCTGTATTTTTTTTACAGTGTAGTTAATAGCTATACTCAGGGGACAATAGGCTCTTTTGGTGGAGTGGCACAATTTGTAAGGAGTGGTATGTGTGTGGTGCTATTAGGTATAACTCATGCATGGCACAGTACAGGCTCTATATGAGGTGTGTGTTGTAGGAGTGAGAAGGGGTGGAGAACACTTTTAGCATTGGTGAGAGAAGGTCATGCTGAAGGTTATGTGAGAGGAAAGTCTTGTAGGATGCGCAGCCCTTGTTAAACTTTTGATAGTTTGTTGGTGCATCAAGGAATCCGGGCATGCAGGCCAGGTGAAGACTCCTCTACAGCTCCCACTATCTTATTTGTGAAACCTGAAAGTGATAATTTTGTACCATTTTCCTTTTTCCTTATCAAATGTTTCTTGTTTAGGTCAATTTCACAAATTAGGGCGTGCACATGTATTGAATAAGCTACACATGTGATATAGATAATGATATATAAGAAATTCATATCAAGCCAATGCATTGGAATAATTATTTGGATATATATATTTGAGTCAATTAATATTTTGATGTCCTTTCACAGCAAAGAAGGCAGGATGGTATTTTATGATTCTTTTGTTAAAAGAGATAATGTGAGTTGGTATTGTTCATAAGAGCAAATATATGGAGGTTAAGAGAAGCAGAATTTATGGTTTCCTTTGATAAAATGGAAGTTATTTATCAAACTCTTTACCAATTATTATGCATTTAAAACTGGAAAAGAAGTTATGGAATTATAAACGATTTTCTGATATTTATATTGCTAGAAGGGTCTGTATTTTGAAAGGAGCTCTTAATGCATAATGTAAATTTACGTAACCCTGTGCAAAAAGCAGTGAATATTTAATGGATTATTTAGGTGAAATTGATACTTAAAGATAATCTTTATGATACATGAAGCAAGCAAGTGTTGCATAGTTTATTGAATATAATTACGTAGAATAAGCATGTTCATGTATGCTATGACCGTTGGATTGGATGTATTATTTTTACAGCGGTTACAGATGAACCGGGGTTTTAGGCTTTTCCGGATCCAGTTATCAGGCTTTTTCCGGCAGTTTCAGGTTTATCTATATATTTGGATTCGCACCTGCGGCGGAATTTACATAGAACGGCAATCAACATCATCGTTGACTTCGAACGCTCTGATCGACTTCTGACCTTAAGTATAAGGGTGAACACTTTCGTCGATGGGGAGATCAGCTGACTTCAACTACAGGCGTTTGACTGCACTTCAAGACCATGGGCATACTATTCGTAGGTTTTCGCGATAGCGTACAGATCGAGATACGATAGCGTGCGGTTACAAGAAACCAGTACGTTTTTTCGGGTCGCGTGAATGAGTTGATCGTTTATTTATTCAACAGTTTATTTGAGACATTAATGGAACACTAATTTAAGCCCGGCGGAAGGTACCTTCTTGATTTAGCTTATACAACGTAAAGTCGTTGTAGAAATCTGGGTTAATATTCTTGAGTCACGTGCATAGAAATATCATTGTTTAAGGTATACCCTTATTAATTTAAACTAATAAACGAAGTTCATGAAATCTGGTTATATTTCTTGAGTTCATGTTTTGAAACATCATAGTTTTAATATATTTCGTGGTTTAAACATTTACATTCGAAATATCTTCCACAATATTAGAACATTGTAATATTTTTGGGTAAATTTCTTTTGTTTATGGATATATACATTATGCCAAATTATTGTTTACAATCAACCATGAGGACATGTGTAAGTCCTGGGAAAACCAACTGTTGGTTTGAAAGCAATAGTCAATAGTACCATGAATAAAAGCATGCTTGTAAGCTGTAATACTTTTATTGAAATGAATGACTATATTGTTTTTATTTGTGTGTAATTCCTAACGCAACTAATAATTATACAGACAGAACTTGTATCTTATCGCCAAAATGACTTTGCAAATACAGTATAAATAACATATCATTGGAAAGGGGGATATGTGGCTTTAACGTGTAACTACTTCATATGAATAAAATACAGTATCATTTGGAAAGAGGGGAATATGTGGCTTTTAAGGTGTAACTACTCACTTTTGGGTGTAAAAGTAACACAATCTGTACGACATCTTTGAAATTAAATGTTGTTTCGTTAATTGATACGTCACTGTACCAGAAAAAAGACAAGAACCGGGCGGTGAGTGAAGGTCATGGGCAGGAAACCATGGGACATTACAGCAGCATATTTCCTTGACATAAACTTCCTAAGACAAGAAGGACTTCTAAACGCATCCTTATAATGAGGTGAATTGATAAACGGACGGGTTTTCTAGTTCCCTCTTATGTTAATCATGATTACAATAAGTGTGCAGAATAGCGCCACCACATGCTTGTCTTCCTCCGAGAATGGATCAAAGTTTCTGGTTTCTTTTGGGTCTGTGGGAAAGCGCCCTCACGTGGCTACCATGCAAGGCAAGCCGATCTTGGTCGACCATTCAGAGACAGGTATTGAAGGATTGCGTCGCAGTTCCTTTATTAGCTGAACTTGAAGTTGGTCGTAGTACACGATCAACACCGTATCTGCACGTATTTACCGGGTGGTGACAATGTCAATTCGATGTAACCGGTGGTTAGCTCAATCACCGAATCAGCAGCGTTATTTTTGCACTAAAGTTGTGCAATTCTGCAGGGAAAATATAAATAATAGATTTATAAATAAATGGTTCGGTTATTTATGCGCAATGTACAAGGGTTGCCAAATAGAAATAAAGACAACACAAAAAGTAGTTCCCCTATATTTCTAGTATATACAATATTTTTAGAACACAAGAGTATTACAAATCTATTTATTCTATTTAGTCCGTGTAGTAATTTATTAGCTACCTATGTGAACGATTTTAAGGAATTGAATCATTATGTCATGCTTCAGGAGTACTGGTTAAATGAAATGTCTTCTTCTTTTTTTAAGTTCACAAGCCGATTATTCATCTCTCTCTTT
>CALNVZ010001099.1:113143-132405 GCA_940671915.1 Paracentrotus lividus
AAAAAAAAAAAAAAAAAAAAGTGATAAATTGTGACTTCTGATGATTCATTCTAACGAAAAATGGACAATTATTTTTCTAATTTAGTAAACCTTTAAAAAAAATTGATGTCTGAAATAGGGGGAACTTTCTTTTTGTGTTGTGTTTAGATTTAAGAAACAGCAATTCTATGTCGCGTAAGAGCGTTACGCGCGAAAATGTGCTTAAATTTTTAAATGCCCAAAATGACCAGAAACGTACTCTAATTCGACCCAACACTGATTTTGAGCATTTTTCAATTTTGACGCACGCGTACGCACACGTCATGACCTTTGAGTGACCTTTGATGACATGGTCTGATGACATTTGACTTGAAATTGATGTTCTGTAAATATGATTGATTTTGAACAATTTAATTGATGATAATGTTGAGTTGTTTACAAATTTGCCGACTAATGAAAGCGCTGCGTGATTTACATACATGTAAATATGTCATACGCGTGCATGTCGGCAATTATCATAGAAACGCAGCCTCTTTTGTTCTTCAACATCAAACCGCAACACACTTTCCCACACGTAAACTTTAAATTTGCATCGTATGTGCGAAAGAATTGTGTCTGAAATAAGATCATTATCATCATGGACTCTGGTAGAGAAGCAATGTTTTTCCCTCCTCCAACCCCTCCATTCTTCGAATCAGAATTTTATGGAAGGGCGCCAAAACATGATATCTTACCAAAAAAAAAAAAAGGGGCATCAACATTTATCAATGGCATGTGAAACAGATAAATTTAAAAAGCAATCTCGTTCAATTCTGCATTCGACTATGATCATAGACGAATATGACTGGAGGAGACTCGGGGGCGCGCCCCCTCCACTACAGTCTCATGCAAAATCTTTCCTGCAATCTGGCAATAGAAGGGAACCAAACAAAGTCCAAACAATCGTCGAAGAATGGAGGGGTAGGGGAGCAAAAAACATTGCTTCTCGAACGGAGTCCATGATGATTTTTTTTCTTTCTTTTAAGACACACTAATCAGATGCAAGTTTTAAGTTTACGCATGGGAAAGTGTGTTGGGCTTTGATGTTAAAGAACAAAAGAGACGCGTTTCTATGATAATTGCCGACATGCGTGCGTATGACATATTTATGTAGCTTACGCAACGCTTTTAGTAGAGGCCACTATGTAATCCCGTGAGATTTTCGTGCCAAAAGCAATTTTATGAGCTAACTTTGTCAATTTGGGGGTGCTGAATCCAAAAAACTTTGGTACCAATTTTTCCGACCACGTCTTAGGCCGCCATTTTGAATTTCAAAATGGCCGCCATAGAAAATTGTATTACCTATATCTTGTAAGATACTCAAGCCAAAGTGGTTTTCTTGACCTAATTTTGTTAATTTGGGGGTGCTGAATCCAAAACCTTCGGTACCAATATTTCCGACAACATCTTAGGCCGCCATTTTGAATTTCAAAATGGCCACCATAGAAAATTGTATTACCTATATCTTGTGAGATATTCAAGCCAAAGTGGTTTTCTTTACCTAATTTTGTCAATTTGTGGGTGCTGAATCCAAAAAACGTTGGTACCAATATTTCCGACCACGTCTTAGGCCACCATTTCGAATTTCAAAATGGCCTCCATAGAAAATCGTATTTTGACCTATATCTTGTGAGATATTCAAGCCAAAGTGGTTTTCTTGTTCTGATTTTGTCAAATTTTGGGTGCTGAATCCAAAAAACTTTGGCACCATTTTTTCCAACCACGTGTTAGCCCTCCATTTTGAATTTCAAAATGGCCGCCGTAGAGAATGGAATTTTGTGCTACATTGTACATGTATATTGTGATTCATTTCAAATTTGATTATATAAACTAACTTTGTCAAATTTGGGGTGCTGAATCCAAAGAATGGGGTTCCATTTCTTTTTAATCACGTCTTCAGCTTTCATTTTGAATTTCAAAATGGCCGCCATTGAAAATTACATTTTTGACTTAAATTTTGTATGATCTTGTACGTAGGGGCCTACATTGATAGGCTACCATTTTGAAATTCAAAAGGGCATACATGTACACGTAGCTTAACCGTTTTTCATTCCTATTTTTGGAAAGAAGTACCATATAACGCTAACATTTTAAGATTATTTTTAAAAAGATATTGCTTGGCTGATGTCTGAAGCCTGCGCTGTTTTTTTTTTTTTAATTTTTTTTTTACGTGCTCCTCTCCTGTTTCATAGACGTAGATTATATTGAGGAAAAAACGTGATGAATCGTTAAATGGAAGTCCTGTGTTGAGAAGAGTCACTACCTTTGCACGTTTAAGAACTCACTGCACTATTTGTATAGGGGAATCCATGGTGTAGTGGTCCCTGCATACCCCCTGCTTCCAATGTTATATCTGGAGGATACACCTATGGGCCACATTGATGCAGTTCGCTCTTCTCCTCCTAGGCACAGGTGATGCCAAAGAAACATTAATAATATTCACTGACAGTGAAAAGGCTAAACAGCTTCTTTTTTTTTTTTTTATAATAAAAATAAATATAAAAACAAAACAAAACAAAAACAAAACTAAGCAAATGGTTGATTTGCAGTATTTCTTTATCTGGATTTGAGATTGGGAGGTGTCACAAAAGCAGCTAGAGGAAAGAAGCATTGATATAATCTAGTAAGGAGGCTATGGAGAAGAATGGAAGAAATTAGTTGGATGAGGAGCAGGTCCTAAACAGAGTAGATGAAGAAAGAATTTAAACCGGACATGCTGGCACAATCAGTAGAGCATCTGCCTCCTGAACGGGAGACCATGGGTTCGATCCCCGGTTGAGTTATACCAAAGATTTTTAAAAACGGGACACTGTGCCTTCTGGCCAGGTGCTCAGTATTTGGAAATGGAGAGGGGTAATAATAACATTACAACCATATATATTATGCAGGGCCCACAGGGAGAACAATTAATTAAGAGGCTGAAATGCAGCTACCCTGGGTAAATAAGTTAATATTATTTATTATATTAATTTTCAGAGGACAAATCTGGATCTCAAAAGAAGAAATCTAGACGCACACATCACAAGGAAAGCAATTATGCTGAGAACATAGGAAAATTAAGCCCAATGGGAAAGGAATAAGTGTAAGCCAAGGATTTTAATTTGGTGTCAGACTTTGACAGGTGAAAAAATAGCATAAGAAATTGATATAAGAAGGTCCATGACAAAGTTGGAGAAACAAAGAATGGCTCTTTTGAAATTTGTACAAGTAGAATTTGAGCTACAAAGTTTGCTCTTTAGATGTTTGAAACAACAGACAAAGGGTAGGAGGGAACCTTTCTGCCAAAATATTTCACTTTTTCCTAAATAGCTTTGTTTATTCATTTTGGTGGCTCTGCTTTGTTTGTCATAAACATTTTACTAAAATATCATGGGTTGTTGCCAAAAATATCCTGGTTCCAGTATTCCTTTCAACCAACTGCAGAGTGTACGATGTCATGTGCATTTATCTTTCAGCACTTTCGATTGTTTAGCAAATCATTTTCTAGTGATGAAGCAATGATAACCTGTGATTAGATGAAGGATCCCTTGAATATTTTATTGTCAGTGTCTGAGAAACAAACACCCATATCTCTGATGTTCCATGTTGCTCTAGAGGTACAAGAAGCATAAAGGTGGGCCTATTTGTTTCCTTATGTATGACGGAGATGGGCCACTTTTGGATGAAACACATTTGACAAGTATACGAGTATTATGTTGAATTTCACAAAGTTTGTCTTTAAACTTTAGAGGAGCAGCAAAGTCTGAACAGTCAATCATGGATTGGAATTACTATGGCATTAATGTTGCACACTTGGGGCCATTTCTGGTATCATCTCTATCAGATAGAAAAGATAATGCAGTGTATTGATTTGGGATCCAGGAAACTTTGAATGAGGTTGACCAAATCATAAACAAAGACGATATTAGCGGTTCCTCATTATGCGTTATTTTTAGTAAAACATTAAAACATAAAGTTCCCAGATAACAGTTGTTCCAGTGTTTATTCCATGACAGGTTTTTTTAAGGGGATGCAAGATCTGGAGACCGGGCGGTTCCCTGTCTTTAGTATATTTAAACAGTTGATGAAGGTAATGTACTAGTATGGGTCTGGTGTACGTTGCTCTGTCTTCATGGTGGTCTATACTTTATTAGAAACTTTGCTCCCTCGTCAATTGCTTTATATAATTACAATTGCATTTTTCAAATGCAATATGCTTATAAATAGCACTGTATTTCAGATGGATTTAATTATAATATATTATTCATGCTCGCCTATCTGCATTACCTGTCTAATTAGCACATTGTTAACATCTTTGGTGCTATAGATATTCTCCGAATTTACATTTATAACATTGCAACTGAATAATCATTTCATGTTTTTTCGTAGGCCATTTTGAGTTCCAATGTGGTGGCCATCCTTAACAGGTGCCAACCATTTACAGGTCATTCAACCCCAGGGCTGAGTGATTTAGCTATGGTGGCCATTATGAATTTCAAGATGAAATAGATCATAATGACAGAAGAACATGTATCATAATGTGAACATTAAAATTATGTTTCTTTGTCCCGAATTCAAACCTTCAGAAATGCCTTTATGAAAAAATATAAGTTAAAATACAAATTTCTTGTATGGTGGCCATTTAGAAATTCAAAATGGCGGCCTAAGACGTGGTAAAAAAAAAAAATGGAACCAAAGTTTTTTTAGATTCAGCACCCCCACATTGACAAAATTAGGTCAAGAAAACCACTTTGGCTTGAATATCTCACAAGATATAGGTAATACAATTTTCTATAGTGGCCATTTTGAAATTCAAAATGGCGGCCTAAGACGTGGTTGGAAATGTTGGTACCAAAGTTTTTTTGATTCAGCACCCACGAATTGACAAAATTAGGTCAAGAAAACCACTTTGGCTTGAATATCTCACAAGATATAGGTAATACAGTTTTCTATGGCGGCCATTTTGAAATTCAAAATGGCGGCCTAAGACGTGGTTGGAAATATTGGTACCAAAGTTTTTTGGATTCAGCACCTCCAAATTAACAAAATTAGGCCAAGAAAACCACTTTGGCTTGAATATCTCACAAGATATAGGTAATACAGTTTTCTATGGCGGCCATTTTGAAATTCAAAATGGTGGCCTAAGACGTGGTCGGAAATATTGGTACCAAAGTTTTTTGGATTCAGCACCCCCAAATTGACAGAATTAGGTAAAGAAAACCACTTTGGCTTGAATATCTCACAAGATATAGGTCAAAATACAATTTTCTATGGCGGCCTTTTTGAAATTCAAAATGGCGGCCTAAGGTGTGGTCGAAAAAATTGGTACCAAAGTTTTTTTGATTCAGCACCCCCAAATTGACAAAGTTAGCTCATAAAATCGCTTTTGGCACGAAAATCTCACGGGACTTAATACTTGGACATAACAGCCTCTACTATTTGATTAGTCGGCAAATTTGATAAACAACTCAACAGTTGTTCTCCGCCCTAAATCGACGATATAAATTATATTTAAGCCTAGGAGCGGCAGGCATTCATAGGCATCACTCCAAACTTGAGCTTGGGAGGGGCGGGGTGGTACTACATGAACCTCGCCTCGGCTTTCCAGCTACTTTAATACTCAAAATCATTCGAGAAGGACCAGTGGCGGATACAGGATTTAAGGATAGGAGGCCACCAGGTGCGATAGGGGGGCGCCGCCGAAATTTTCGGATTTTAACATATACGGTCAATGAGCGGTTTTCATATTATAGGGGGCGCTTTCCCCGCGCCCCGCCTGGATCCACCACTGAGGACCAACATAAAAAGGTTAAAATGATTATTTCCCTACTTTAAAAAGAAATAAATAGATCAATAAAAAAAAAAAAAAAAAAATGCATACAACTCCAAAAACATTTTGGGCAATAGGCCTTTTGACACTTTTAGCCCCCACTTTTTTCAACAAACGTGTACAAAAACGCAAAAGTGACCATACATTCGTGATTTTTTAGCCCCTTCACCCCCCCCCCCCCCCCGAAGAACGAACGGATACAATTGCGAAATAAATTATTTTGTTATTGCATAATAACGGACCAATTTTAGAAATGAAACTTACTCTTTACCGGAATAATTCGCCTCCGAATTAATTTCTTTTATTAAATAAAGACAGAACGAAAACAAATGCGAAATAAATTATTTAGTTTTGGACTGTTAAGGGATTTGGTAACTTTCAAAAACAAGAGCAATCAGATCAAGATTAATAAAATTATATTGTTCCAACAGTAAAAACAAACTACTGAAAGTTTCAGTTCAAATGGAAGTCATTTAATACCTTCAAACAGTGTAACAAACAATGCCAAGCATGCAGCCGAACACGAGTACCCTCTGCTGCTAGCTCACCAGGCCGCTAGAGACGGGTACTATGCAATTACAGGAAATAGGTGTATTTTGTGCTATGTGCAAAAGCACATGGTTTTATAAACCATCCCCTGTTGGTTTATAAAAAAAATCATTGATATCTCGAAGGTAAAGCAATCAATTAGCGTGCAATTTTGAAGAGATACCAGACTGACCTAAGTGTTTATGATTATGTTGGCAAAATACGCTAAATCGAATAAAATGGATTTGAATATCATTCAATGTTACTTCATTCCTTTAAACGGCCCGACTTTAGAAGCGAAACTAATTCTTTGTGAGTAGAAGTCGCCGTTGATAATTTTGTAAAATAAATTCTCCAAATAGGGTAGATGTAGGGAATACTGGACAGTAGGGAATATCGGACGGTCACCACATGTCCAGCCCTACCTGCCAACATAAGATCAACTGAGTTGAAATACCGGCATCTATTGGTCAGGTGGTCTGTCGGGGAAGGTTGAATGCTGTATTCGACAACAGCAAGTGAGAAATCTCCGAGAAAACTACCACAATCTGTCAAGGTAGGAAAATTTGCAGCCTGAAAAATGGCCTGATGTAAAAATTGACATTTTAGAGAATGTGATGGTATGAAATAGAATTGGGGCATGACCTCTATTTCATGCATTATGGACATGTGTGGAGGGTGGGCCAAACGTGTATGAGTGTTTGCACTGTACAAAGCCTGTGTATTGGGGTGGCAGTGTGTTGAAAAGTGCTAGTCAGTCATTTTTTTTGTGTAGGGATACCGGACACCACATGGACGGTTGTTTGTTTACTTCCGGGTTGAGTTGCTAAGCATGTATAGATCAAAATAGTTGCATATTAATGTATTATATTTTATTATTAAATTGTTTACAATTTTGAAATGTATATTTCTCTTTATTATTATTGTGATATGTCATGATCTACATGAGATATAAAGTTATCTTGAGTGTTTTGAAATTTTGTAGTAAAATGCATATAATCTTCTAAGAATGAATAATGTTATAAAAATCAATACAAACATGTTAAGTTGATGGTTTACATTCAATCAGTGCTTCCAGACAGATCTTTATACAAAAAAAAGGGTAAAAACATACTGTCCGGTATTTCCTACACTGTAGGGAATGCCGGACAATTTACGATGACGTCATTATTTTGCATATAACTGCCTCAACAAATATTTGATTACCTCATTTTTTTGGAAAATAAAGTTGAATGATGTAGCTAAGCATGAGAATCTTTTTCTTTTGTGATTATTGTTTTCATGTGCTAATTAAGCAAATGAGCTTAAGTGGCCGGTATTCCCTACATCTTACCCTATCAAAATTTAACAAGCGATGCTGCAAAATTGCAAGTTCTCCTCTTTTTCTCCTAGTATTATAATCTATTAATATTATATTGTTATTATTTAATAAATAATTTTCATAAAAACAGCTGAACAGAAAACTACTAAACACAGCCTTTCGAGAAAAGCTCCCCGGTGTTCCCGAACAGGTGCGTTAATTTCACCATCCTCCCTCAAGCGCCCCCCCCCCCGTGTTCCCGAACGACGATCGTCGCCGTGTTCCCGACAGACGATCGTCGCAAGCCGGGTGTAATGGGGTGTGGAAACTACCAATATAATTGCCCCATATGAATCTTAGATAGATTGTCGACTTTACTTCGCCCATCAAAAAATAAAAACAAAAATAAAACAAAAAACTAAATAAATAAATAAATAAAGTAAATAAGCCCCCCAAAAAAAAAAAAAAAAATAAATAAATAAATAAATATAAAAAAAAAATAATAAAAAAAAAAAATAAAAAATAAATAAATAAATAAATAAATAAATAAATAAATAAATAAAATTAAAAAATGAATAAATATATAAATAAATAAATACAGAAAGAAATACATAGATAAAAGATATAAAATAATTAATGAAAAAAATAAATTCATCAATTGAGAAGAAATTAAATGTTATACAAATGTAATACATATTACTAGGGGAGACCGGGGATGAAAGTTACACTGGTCGGTTGTTACAGTTCTCAGTGTGCTAAGCTTGAACAAGAGATGGTGTGCTAACTGGCATCTATACACATCCTACACATAGCTGTGATGAACTGCCGGTCGTGAGGTTTCTCCGTTGTTTTATTAAGAAGTGAATCAACAAAAAAAAAAATATTTTTCACACTTCAAAGTCAATTTTTGAAAAAAAAAAAAATTTGTAAGAGCTCTTACAACTGAAGGCACATGATGATAGTCTGGTATTGTAATTATAGCGCATGTATATCACTAATATACCCCTGAGCCATGCCTTGTAAAGCTGCCTAATGGTTGCGCAACAGTTGATTTTGTGTGTAAAATCACCCATGGGGTAGGGTGTTACAACAACCTACCCCGTGTCGATGTAACAACTTACCCCAATTACATTACATATGTAAAATTACATTTCGTCCAAATTTTAAAGTGTTATTTATTTATTTTTTTTAATTTCATTTTTTATGTTTCTAATATTACTTTTGTATAGTCTAGGGCTCTACTTGGTCTACTATTAACGATGCTAAGAAACTGGAAAGTTGAAACAAAATGTGTTCATTAATTAAGCTGTACATAGTTAATTATTGTTCACATGTTTTCAAGTTTATATGCCTCAGGTTTTAGAAAACAGAAAAGGCTAACTACAGACCCAAGATGTAGTGCCTGTGTTGTTTTATTCTTCTGGCCAAAAATGTGAATTTTGTAACTTCCATCCTCGGTCCTCCTTATTCACAAAAACAACAACAATGAACAACAACAATTACAATGAAAATTACAAGACGAATAAGACGGGAAGGAGAAGAAGAATTATTTTTTGAAAATTTTAATCCTTTGCATGAAGCACTGAAAGGATATTAGTAAAAATGTGTTCCTATAATTCAATTAAAATGTTGTAGGTGTGTTTTTTTTTTCATATTTTATATTTCCATTCAAAATATTGTTTTGTATTTTCTAATTAATTTTGTAATGAATCCAAAACACGACTCGGTTATTTTGCTCATTGCACAGAGTTATCACAGCTGGAGCATCCGCAGCTGGACAAACAAATCATTTATATCGTACCCTTTAATTGGAAATTAAAAAAAAAGCTCAATCCTCATTTTTTTTTTTAATTTTATTATTATTATTATTTTTTATTCCTACCACTCTTGCGCACTACATCATTCATTCATTATACACGATGATACACGCTAGCTGTTTTTAGAAAAGGAGGAGGGTAAAATGTGCCCCTATCAAACTTTTATACGTCACCTCTTTCCCCTTGGAATATTACCTACTCAATTTGGTTATCTTTACGAATATTTATCTTGTAGGGGTATTATATTCCTTGTTGCCGTGGAAACCATAACATGACATTCCATACAACTTGGGGTGAAATTGAAATTCAAAAAAAAAAAAAAAAAAAAAAACATTGCAAACTGAATTCCATTCTTATTTTCTTCTCGTCGTATGCGCTCTCCTGCTTCATTAATTAGGATGATAAAACCCAAACTCAAAGCATTTTACTTTAAAATTAACAAATATAAATACAATATTGAAAGTATTTGTTTAAGTGAATTGCCAAAATTTTAACACTGGTTAATTACTTTTGATTGGACAAAACAATAGAAATGAGAAAATCAAAAGCGATCGACAAAAGATTGACGCTGTTCTTGAAAAAGGTAATGTGAACGTTCGGAGATGCGTACAAAATCTTGCTATTTGACCCAACGTTCAGGCAGATTTAAGAAAGGCAATACTTTCAAACAGGTGCACCTTTGGCAATAGTGGGTTTAAATTTTTATGAACCTAGAAAAGTTGTTGCACTGACTTTTTTTTCGGATTTGTTATCTTATGTGGTTCAAAAACAATTTTAGCTTGGATGCCAAACCGACAACGTTGAGCAATTCGCATAATAAGCATACATTCAAAATGGCCGCCGTGCTATATATATATGGTAAAACATTATATCTTATTTCGAAGTATAAAACATGCATATCAGGGTATTTTCTGCATAGAAGCAATTGCAGATGTTATTGAAATGACGTAATGACAATAGATGTAGTTGTTGTTCCCCTTTCTTTAGCTCCCCTTCCCTTCCCCTCCCTTCCCCCTGGTACCACCCGTATCCGTAGTTTATTTAAGTTTGTATTTTGTATGTACATGTATTTGTTTGTATCTTTATTGTAATGTATAGGGGGAAGTCCATGACAAGTCACATGTGACTTTTGATTTCCCCCTCCACATATGTAATTATTGTTATTTTATTAATTTTCGATACCTGTAATTTCATTATTTTGTATTAATTTTGCATTTGTGGGATAAAATTTGAATTTGAATTTTGAATTTGAACATTATCGTCACCATCATTAGTTTCAGTTTCAGTTTAGTTTATATTCCAATCAAATAATTATAACAACAAAAAATATAATTATGTCATATCATTACAATACATTATTTCATAAAATTATAACACGAATGATATCAGTAGTGTATTTAAAAGAAAGAAAAATGAAGAACCTTAAGATAAAAGCTAGGCTTGTTATATCAGAGGCTCCTTATCAACATTAACCTTTTTTGATCATCATTGATTTCAAAATCATTTCATTTTTTAAACACAAAACAAAAAGAAATTTCCCCCTATTTCAGATATCAATTATTTTTAACCAGGAGGAATTTAAAAAATCTAATTGAATGTCCATGTAGGGAATTTAATTAGCCACAATGGGAGCGAATTTTAGGGAAAATCACCAAGTCATGCTTCAATGAGCAATGGTTGAATGCAAAAATGTCATTTTTTGAAGTTAGCAAGCCTAAAATGGCAACTTTAATTCAATGATAGCGGACCCATTTTTAGATTTTAAACATTTTGCACGTCAGAATGTATGCAAAACGTGCTTCCCAATTTTCGAAAACGAAATTTGAGTCAAAATTTACGGTTGAATGAGCATGGAGCAAAAATTGCCCAAACTGCCATTTTTACTTCTATGCCATGGTATAATCGATCAAATATGAGGGAATTCCTGTTTTGGAAGTGTATGCAACGAATATCCATTCATTCACGGTTGAATGAACCCATCAAACAACCAAAAAAGATGCCATTTTAGAATTACGAAAATGCATTGCAGTAAATTTATGCACTAGAAAGCATCTCAAAAGCATTTTTTGGGGTTGTATTTATATTTTTTTAGGCAGGTGTCAATGATCCTTTGGCATTTATTTACAAATTCATGCTTCAGTGAGCACGCGAGACTGGAAAAGCCCCTTTTTCACGTACTGATTAAAATTGAAATTCTTACTTTGATTGAATATAACAATTCTTTGTGGGGAGAACTGTCGATTTTATTTTCACAAAAATCCCGATGTTTCACGCCTCAGTGGGCACAAGATACAAGAAAATCATGCAAATGAGAAGAAAGTTTGGGGCTTCGTCATGGTTCAGTGACTTTTCGAATACGTGATTTGAATAAAGATCATGTTAGTTAGAGATCAGTTGAAGCAGTGTTGAAAGCTAGTCCGTCAAGACGGACTAGTTTTAATGCTCGTAGGTCACGTCGGTCACGACAGACTAGCTTTCCAGAAAACTAGTCGGTCACGACAGACTAGTTTTAAAGCTCGTCCTTCGTGACCGACTAGTTTGACGGAATAGCATAAAAGCTAGTCGTAGTGATGCTCAGACTGACGAGCTTTTGAGCAGGACTAGCTTTACAGCTAGTCGGTCATGGTGTAAAAGCTAGTCCGTCGCGCTTTTCTGCCGCGATGTTCTTGCTGCTGTCTTGACAGACTAGCAGACTAGCATGACTAGCTTGTCAGAGATGTCAAATCTGAAATATTAGAAGACATTATAAAGATACGATTAAAAACATGCATTTTGTCACAAGAATTTGAGCAAAAAAACAAACAAACAAACAAACAAACAAAACAAAAACATCTTATCATTATGATATAAATCAGAAGACAGGAATTAATACAGGAGGCACAATTATTTCACATTATGGCAATTTTCAAATAATGGGGGGCACGGGGCCCAGGGGTCGCCGCCATGGCTTGCATCATGACTTTCTGTTGTAGGCCTACCTGCTTTTGCATTTTCGGCGTATATACACTTATCCTTGAGAGCCACTTCAGAATCCCAAAGTCGTGCCTGTAATATAATATTCTTTTCTATCAGATACATGTAATCTAAAAGAAAAGTGGCGCCTATTAAATTTCAATTTTCATAATTTAATGTGATTGTTACTATCGTTTTATATACACACAATGTATAAATTAATTTGGCAAGACATAATTTTTTCGCGGTGGTAATTATAGCATTAATCTATGTCAAAAAATAACGCTACCTGCGAAACTGAAACATAAGATATTAAAAAGAGTACTCACATAGTCATGTCACATGAAGGAGATCGCCATTATAATCAAAATCTTAAGCTTTACGGGGGTATATCAAGTGCGCGTCTGTACAGTTTGCTCATTAAATGGAATTCACATACAGATAATGCGACTAATAGTGATGTCCTTTTCGCAATGCGCATGTTATTCAATAAATATTATTGTACCACCTTCTATTCACTGCTGTTGCTAAGCCTGGCATTCACCAGCAATCTATAAAAATAGGCAGTTCGTGGGTTCTATAGTAACGAAGTATTCAATTAGCCTGTAATTAGAGAATGGAACAATATTTGTAACCTACTCGTGAATGGCATACTTGTCACGATTGATGTTATTTCGGCTATCGTATTGCTCTCAGATTGTCAAGCCAAAACAACCTTTGTTGGAGAATGTTGATTGTGTCCACCTTCTATTCATTGTTGTTGCTACGCCGTGCATTTACCAGCAATCTGTAAGAAAATATCGGGTTCTTGATTTCTATAGTAACAAGGTATTCAATTGGCTTGTAATTGAAGAATGGAGAACAATATTTGGAATCTACCGGTACTCGTGAATTGCATACTTCTCATGATAGATGTTATGTCTCGTAAGCTTTCAGATTGTCAAGCCAAAACACCTTTGTTTCAGAATGTATCAACTTGATTATGCTCGGAAACAGAATAAATAGAGAAGGTACATTGAAACGATATTGCAACTATTTGTACCAAAATCTAGTCAGTCATTTTAATGGTAAACTTTGTCGACCCAGCTGCTTTTATTGACCTAGTCGGTCGCATCGACAGACTAGCATCAAGCTTGACGGACGAGCTTTAAAGCTCGTCCGTCAAGTTGAGAGATGTAGATTCAGTTGTATGCTAGTCCGTCGAGACGGACTAACATGACAGACTAGCTTTAAAACTAGTCCGTCTTGACCGACTAGCTTTAAAGCTAGTCGGTCCATTGACGGACGAGGTTAGGTTTTCAGTGTAGTTACATCTAAATATGGTTTCTTTTAAAACAATAATCATCAAAGTTATCATAATTCAAATGATTTATCAATTATAATATCGTTTTATATTTTGGCCCATTTTCATTTGGACAATAACTTAGACAAGAGGGAACAAGACAGTTGAATTACGGGCGCAATGCAGGTGATCAACTTCTAGTCTAGCGCCATCTCCGTGTTCAAGTCGGATATAGACGGCGATCCACGTTGCCATTATCATGTGGAAATTAGACGTAGTCTAGACAACAGAACCTATTTCATCACATTTCGAACAAAAAGATTAATTATAGACTAACCCTTCCGCTGCGGGCGGTATTTGGGAATTCACTTTCCTGTGACTGAGCCATTTCTCAGCTTAAACAGTTCGGCCGAAATTTGCGGGTTGTTCATTTCAAAAAGCTGTTATCTTTCTTCGGGCTGGAGTTTGCCTTATTAGAATAAAAAGGTAGAATCTAAAAGGCGCAACACTAAAAACTTCATCAAAATCGGATAAGAAGTTATGAAATTTCTTATAGGTTCTAATTAGTATTATTTTTGTTTTTTCTTTTTTTTAGGAAACAGTATTGAAATTGGCAAACTAATGATGTCACAGTCCTCCTACTTTCATTGTATTTTATTGTATGAAATACCAATTACCAAGATTTTCTGACCCATGGACATAAAAACAGGAATTAATTCTTGTGGAATGTTCATGGTCACAAGTGCTTTTACTTATTTCAGTGTGAGGGATACATTTTCTACGAGTATGGGACAACTCCCACCGAACAACTCCCCCGGTGGACATCTCCCCCGAAGGACGGGTCCGCCGAGGACGAGTCCCCCGGAGGACAGTTCTCCCTGGGGACAGCTCCCCCGGAGTGCAATTCCCCCGGAGGACATATCCCCCGGGGGACAACTCTCCCGGAGGGCAATTCCCCCTGAGAACATATCCCCGGGGGACACCTGTCCCGGAGGACAACTCCCCCGGAAGACAATTTCCTCGGAGGACATCTCCCCTCACTTTAAATGCCCTATATATCAATTTTATGCCTTTTCTCCAGGCGCAACCCATCTAGGATGACAAATGGGGATGGGGATAAACTTGCGGGGATGTACCCCGTTATGTTACACGGTACTTTGTTGCTTATTTGCGAATTATTTATGTTAAATACTAATGTTTTCATGGGATTTCAGCGGGAGTGAATGATACTCGTAGATCTCTTCTTTGGACGGTAAATATGTAGAAACACAAGCCCTGCAAAAAACCATTTAAGAGTGAATGCGTTGCATTCCGTATGACAGATATTAGATTTGGTATCCATTAGTGGTAAGTAGGTTTTAAAGGGGTGTAAATATTGGATCTCGTGAGGAGGTTGACCCCTGTTGACCCCGTTCCCATGAAATTTAGATTTGTTTAATCATAATTTCAATGCGATCCTTTCTCTCTATATCCCTTTATCCTTCCCTATCGTCCTCATCCTACCAGTGAAACACGCATTTTGACATTTGTCAAATTGCGTGCTTGTCTCTCTTGTCTCTCTCTCCGTGAAAACAGCCTTATTTGAAGTGAGATATTTTTGATAAAAATAAAGAGACCAACAACAAACATGATAAAGTTAAGTGAAATCTGATCATTAAAAAAACATAAACAAAACAAACAAAAATGGGGAGGAGAAACATGGTGTTTACTGATAAAATTGGTCGATCTAGAAAGATTAGCACGGGCAGCATGGGATATCCCCCTATACAATATACAATATTAAAAAAGTTTAGGGTAAATTGGGGTAAGTCGGACACTTAAGCATTTACGTAAGCATTACAAAAATAAATTAAATCCTCACTAAAGCAATCATATACCTCATTTTTAAGTTTATTTAGATAACAATATTTTATAAATGTTTTGATTAACATGTCCGCCAAATGAAGGTTAAGTTGGGGTAAGTGGGACAGCATAATACATGGAATAAAATATGGGTTAAAAGTGAGAAACAAAGATCTCTGTCTTCATACACACTCTTTATACATCAGGAATATCATTTATAACATGTCATAATAACTGATTACCGAACTACTTTTTCAAACATTATCACGACTCATTATTATTCTTTTTCTTTATTACTCTTTTTCCTGTACACATTTCAAGTGATAAAAAATGTGATTTTCTTTTTTAAACAAAATCAAAGCTCAATACCACTTTTTAGATGTGTGATTATGTAAACAAAGCAAGTATCTCTTTCGTCCTTTACCCCCCCCTGTTTTGTATGAAAGTAAACAAAAAATTGAAATATATATATTTGTATATATAAAATAGACCTTATTTCTTTCCCGTATTACAACTTTTCATTATCAAATCCAAACTTTACGAAAACTAAAGTTTTAAAGTCTGCATAATTTAAAAATATCAGTGCCCCGTTTAAAACCACAAAAAAAACTTGTTTACCGTACTATATGACACATAGGGTAAATTAGGGGTAAGTGGGACAATTAAGCATTTATCTAAGCAATATACCAAAAAAAAAAAAAAAAAACTCAATAAAGCAATCTTATCTTACAATTTAAAATTTATTTCAATGAAGGTCAAGGTGACAATATTAACCATTACCCCGTCAATTTGGGGTACGTGGGTACATTTCATGCAATGAACTGTGATATAAAAATGCGGAATGAAGATAGCTGTCTTCACAAACTTTGTTTATAATTGAAATGCTATTGAAATTGGTCGTCCCACTTACCCCAAGCATGTGGGGTAAGTGGGTCAGTTCAATTAAAACAATTGCTTTAAGTCTTTTGTTTACATTATATCTCATTTTAAATTATTTCTAGTTTGAAACTTATATTGTGAACAATTTCAATGCCAAGTTACCCCTAAAACAAAAGGGATCTGGAAAACACAAGGACCAGTCAACAGTTCACCTTAATTTCTAAAATAGCTTAGTGACAATCGTTTTATGTCAAGACGTTAGATGCTATGGATTTTTAATCGATTGTTTTTCCCGATAACGGTCATTTTTTTTTTCCAAACAGGCATGTAATTTGTAGTTAGATGTATGTTTATTCACATTAAAACAGTTCCTCCACTAAGGCATGTCTTAATCATAGGCATATTATGCAAATCCCCAAAGTGTCTCACTTACCCCCGTGTCCCAATACCCAAATTTACCCTGATACAATTTATCAATTACCCTGATACGATAACAATATCGTATGTATAAAACCTTACTTTTTATCAGTATAATCATCATTATTGGCACACATGTATTTGTAGATCAGAAAGGTTAGATAAAAAATTAGGAAAGAATTCAATATTACATGATGATAGGCATTATATCTTAAACACAAAGGTAGAATAAAACATTTTCTATTTTCACAAATCACACGTTTTACAAGCTAAGGTTGTTACGGTTCTAGGACAATTTACCCGGACAAATACCCGCGAGGACAATAACCCCCGGACAATTACCCCCCCCCGGACAATAACCCCGGACAATAACCCCGGACAATAACCCTCCGGACAATTACCCCTGGAAAATTACCCCCGGACAATCACTCCCTTGCCTGATGTTGCAGGTTTTCGAATTATTTTCTACTTTCTATTCAATATTTGTCTTTCTCCTTTTCTCTCTCTCTCTCCTTTCTTCCTTTTTCCTTTTTTCCCCTTTTTTTTCTTCCTTTTCCCCCTTTCCTTCCCAATATTCGAGATTAAGATTTGTCTTTATAGCTTAATAAGCTTAATAACTTTAAACAAAGATAATACACACAATAACACCTTGTAAATTTACCATTTTAGGGTGATAGCAATTAAGCGTCAAAGAAGGAAATTAAGTACAAAAATTCCTAAATTGTAAACGATATGACATAATCAAATACAATGTTTTTCCATAGTCAATAAATAGCAAATAAAGTGATAATAAAAACTAAAGCCCAATGTCAATTTATGCAAAATAAGGTTAATCGTAAAATCGAATATCATCATAACTTAATTTCACTTTATTTGTTAATTTATAGAGTCATTAATTATGGCCTTTATGACCGCCCATAGAAACCATAGTTTCAGACCACGGATTTTGCAAAATCCACCGTCAAGATTTCGGGCAAAAAAGTTTTTGATCGATTTACACCGTCCACCTTCTCATGTGGTTAGTGAATAAAACTATCCAGAATTGATAATTGGTAAAGACAGAAACGTAGTATTCTCCAAACAAATGTATGAATTTTTATCGAATTTTATTGCATTACATAAATAAAATCAATTAATTAGGCCTTACAAAATATGAATAAACATGATATATGGAATCGGGAAGAAATGAAGTACAAAGATAATTTGCAACTTGTACAAGATCGTTTCGTCTGATGTTGTTGTTGCTCTCCTTACAATGAAAACCTTCGGGTAGACCGACTTGCTTTAAAGCTAGTCGTAGTGATGCCCAGACTGACTAGCTTTAAAGCTAGTCAGTGACGACGGACTAGCTTTCCTTCAACACAACCCGGCTATTACGGACTAGCTTTACAGCTTGTCTGTGTCTATGGACTAGCTTGAAAGCTGGTCCGTCAAGTTAGTCCGTCACGACGGACTAGTTTTAATGCTAGTCCATCGTGACCGACCAGTTTGACGGACTAGCATTAAAGCCAGTCGTAGTGATGCCAAGACTGTCGAGCTTTTGAGCAGGACTAGCTTTACAGCTAGTCCGTCTAGGTGTAATAACTAGTCCGTCGCGATGGTTTTGTCTAGACCGACTAGCATGACAGATTAGCTTAATATAGCTTCACAGGCTTGTCAAAGACGTCAAATCTGAAATTTTAGAAGACAGTTCATCCAGATACAATTAATCTAAAAGAAAGTGACACATAAATTTACAATTAGATTTAGAATTCAATGTTCATAATTTAATGAGATTGTTATGATCATAGTAAAGCATACATATTCATTCATTAATTTGACAAGACAAAATTTTTTCGCGTGTTATACAACATTAATCTATGTGCAAATAATAGGCTAACGATGTTCATGAAATTAACCGTAAAACGAGTACTCACATGAAGGAGACCGTCACTATGATCACAATTCTACACGGCGGGACTGTTACACGGTGAATATCGAATCTTCATGTTTTCGGTTTCCACGTAAAATCGAATTCGCAATCAGACAATATACATAATAGATCATGTCCTTTTCTCAATGCGCATGTTATTCAGTAGATTGACTCTATTATTATAGATTGCTGATGAATGCCCGGCTTAGCAACAACTGTGAATGAAAGGTGGCTACGAATGCCAGGCTTAGCAACAACCGTGAATGAAAGGTGGATCGTTCACTGTTGTTGCTAAGCCCGGCATTCATCAACAATCTATAAGAATAGACAAGATTCTCGGGTTCGAGGTATTCAATTACAGCCTGTACGACAATGCACCAGACGGTGCCCTGTACTTTCAAGAAGAAGTAATTAAGAAGTAGGGGAGACCGGGGACAAATGTAACACGGGGCAATTGTAACAGAGGCTCCCATTCCTAGCAGAAACACGCTATAAACTCAAAATTT
>CALNVZ010001099.1:136949-184669 GCA_940671915.1 Paracentrotus lividus
CAAAAAAAAAAGGGGTCGCAGGGGACGCCCCCCCCTCTTATAATTTGAAACCACTCATTGCCGTACATTTTAATTTCCAAAAATTTCGGCGGCACCTTACCCCCGCTTCGCCTCCCCCCCTCCCCCCCCCCCCCCCGCTATCGGACTGCACCCCCCGCCCCTCCTATCCTGAAAATCCTGTATCCTCTCTCTGATAAGAGAAAAAGTTACAACCAATTTTTTTGTGGTCTCACAGTACAAGTTAAATATTAAAGAGGATTTTCAGAAATTTCATATCAAATTTATTGTCAAACTTGAGTTATTAAATACTTTAGCTTGATAGGTACAACGTTTGCATTAATATATCACTATTCCAATAACCTTGATATAATTTTCATGAATAATTGAAAACGAGACATTGCAATGTGTATGTAAATCAAAACTAGTCCGTCAACTTAATGGGTAAACCTCGTCCGTCTACCTACTTATAGTGAGCGCGTCCGTCAAACTCGTCAGACGAGTATTAAGCTTGACAGACGAGCTTTAAAGCTAGTCCGTCAGGTTGAGATTATTCAGATTCAGTTATAAGCTAGTCTGTCGAGACGGACTAACATGACGGACTAGCTTTAAAACTAGTCGTCTTGACCACTAGCTTCAAAGCTAGTCCCGTCAATTGACAGACGAGGTGAGGTTTAAGTGTACTGCGTCCTTACCATAAAACATTATAACTAAGCATTAATGCTTCAACATTGCCGTTGGACAATATAGCAATATTCAATGTTATTGAGTGCAAGGGTTACGAATATTACATGAGCGTGCAAGTTGAACCTTGATCTATTCAACGACGCGACAGCGGAGTTGAATAGATCAAGGTTCAACTTGCACCGAATGTAATATTCGAACCCTTGCACGAAATAAAAACATTGAATATTGCTTTTATACAACACTCGATTCTTACCGGTACTAGATTCTAAAGGTTAAGATTCAATTTAGCCTACTAGGCTAGCTTGATCCTCTACACGTTAGATCTGGATCTAACGTTAGAAATTAAGTGTTCGATTTAGATCTAGATCTAATCTTCACTTACAGATTATCAAATGAATATGCGTTGTCCAACGTTAATTATCATGTTAATTAATCCTCGCAGTCCAACACTAAAAGCATCGGTAACAATCCAAAACGATAAACTTGCAAATCAACACTTGTCCCCGTCTAACAGCTGAAATATTAGCGATGTGTTCCGTGTAGAATCTTATAATTGTGTGGAATTTAACTGCACTGAACTATTAAACTGCACTGTACTGGCGTCGCCCTAGGCCCTACGCGCCAAAATAGGTTTATACACGCAGCTAGGCAGCGCATTCGCGCATGTATGTGTATGTAATTTCAGTGTGTAGATCTACGTGTCATCGATCTTTTGCAAGCCCGTTGAATAGATTCTTGATATTGCACGGGCTACGGTCATCACTCGTTCAATAGGCTCATTGTCGCTGAATGTCATGTGACCCACATTCATCCAATCAGCTGTCAATAATCTTTTGTGTGTTGGTATATATATTAAATATAAAATATATTACGTATTTCTTACGGCGTTATTAGGGAAATTTATCCTTGGGGGAATGTCCGGGGGTAATTTATCCAGGGGGTAATTGCCTTGGGTGGTTGTCGTGGGGGTAATTGTTCTGGGCAAGTTGTTCCTCGGGGTATTTTGTCGTTGGGGGGCATATTATCTTTTTATACCCTCTTTAAATTTGTGTCATTGTGTGTTAAAATTATGATGATTATGACAACCTGTTAATTGTCAAATTGAATAAATTTTCTTTCCACAATTATAAAGTGAAGTGACCTTGTTTGTTTATTTAGATTTTGATTGGCTGCATATAACTTTTGCATGTTTTTGATAATGGGGTGATCTCTGTAGTAAATGCATTGTTGATGAAATTAAATGTAGGAAGTACAGTCTACTCCTGTAAATGAACTAGTCTTGTATAAAGAGATATCCTATCTTGGTCCCAATTTCAAATGGGCACCTTTGTTGATCTGGGTGCTTCCATGTCTTTTCGTGCTTCTTAGATGATAATGGAGTATTGACATGGTCAGATAAAGGCATATTGTTACAACAAAAGTGGATTTGTAGGCCTACTGTGAATATTAACAAATTATATATAGCTACCTCAATATTCCTACACTAATAACACAAATAAAATGCATATTGGAAACATGAAAAAGAGGTAAGCAAGGTACAAGTTTAATTTCCACCAATTAAGCTCAGTTCATGTTTATATAAATCTGAACAACAGATCCATTGAACCAACGAAAGCAACAGCATATTAATGATAATCTATACATTCAAATAAAGTTCTATCATGTTTATGATTTACAATATATTCAAAACAACATTAGAACATGATATTTAATTCTATTGCCCAAATAACAATTTATAATGTTCATTATTCGTATTAATAGCTCAGCAAAGTTTTATGCCTCATCCTTCTGATTTGTAACTGTAGGCTACCAGAGTCGCACAACTACAATATTGATATATTTTGTACTGAAAAATGATAACAATAAAAATTAATAGGCCCTAAGTAATAAATAGATCAATCTTTGATTTCTTTATAATCTTATCATCATCAACAGATAAATAAAGAAAATATTTAATATAGTCAATGACGAATAAACATTGGATCACGTGTGGGTAGAAATGTACACAAAATACATTTTTTTTAATTTCAAGATCTTCCCCCACATGGAGAGAGCTAGAGAGAGAGAGAGGGGGGGGGGGCAGTATATTAATTTATTTCCAATTGGTACGAATTTTTGTTAAATTTTCCCCTAATATGTATATTACATAAACCTCATTCCTTATAGCCTTAACATGTTTTTGCTGTCCCACACAAACCGTGCCTCCCAATAATCAGCTGTCTACTTTCCGTATGGTGTATCTATCTCGATGTGCGTATTATACAATCGTTAATATGTATTATGACTATTATTTTCAAGTCATAAAGTGACCCATAGTTTGTACAGTAATTGTGACAATTAAAACAAATGTAAGCAGCTAAGCGATTCAGTTGAAGGATGTTATTTAATACTCCCTAAACAAATTGGCAATTGGATTTATAGAAAAATTCTATTTTTATATTAATTCAAATTTTTAGTAAAAAGTTATGAAAACATGCAAAATTCGCCAAAAGTACGCTTTGGAAATAACAAAAACGACGGCAATTGCAAAAGTATTCTTCTGACAGGCAAAGTTGTCATGCCGACAGAACGGACTGTGTAACTATAGAATTTTCTCTACAAACTTCTTGTCGATTGTGTTTTTCTAACTCACGGAATTGTTGATCTTATTTTGACATAGAATACTGGTACAAGCCTAGGCTAACGGTCCGCTGCTGACAAATATATCGTGTAAATTGGAGCACGCCAACGCGCGTTGTAAGGCATGGTAAATTTCAAATATGGTTGGCAAGATGTGCGAAGACGCACGCGGTATAGGAACCGTACTCATACGTGCCCTTTACCTGAACTTTCATACGCCATTTTCTATACGTCATGATCTTTTTCTCTCAAACTTGGTGAACTTTTCCTAAATTATATTCATGGAACATCTTCACACTATACTTGTGGGGGTATTGATATTCTCGTGGTTGCCATGGCAACCATCAATGTTTAACCTTGTTCTTATTTTTGGATATTTCGATATCCATAGTTTTAAACAAAATTATGGATGGTTTCTTATCAAATTGAATTGATAATAAAATCTAAATCTGATATACCACTCTTATCCTTTGTTTTCAAATACTTTTCATGTTGATAAAATGGCGCGAACGAATATATATTATATAAATATTTGTAAATATCCATTTTTTAGCATTTATAATCTTTAATTGAGTTTATCTCTTGAAATTCAGCAGAATATGATTATTCTTTTATTTGTAATCCACATTTGGCATAACTAAAGTGAAAATTATGTAACAAAACTATTTAAATTATATTTATTTATTTAATAGCCAATCGCCCTCTAAATGGCGAATGGATTTTTCTTAATTAGAGAATAAAGACGCCCCACATTTATTGCAACTTTGAACATTTTAAATAGATAATGAAAATGAATGAAACATAAAACATTGTTTGTACCAGTTTCTTCAATCACTGTTGGTTTTTAGAGAGTCAAAATAATATTAATATCAAAATTTTGTGCATTTTTTACTATGTATTTCTTTGTTAAATTATATTATCGCCCCCATATGGTGACTAAGAGAATTTTTCTTGTAGGAATTGTTAGAGCTCAGTGGCTCTATCGTCAATGCCAAATATAAAAGTAATCGGTCTGTCAAATAATAAAAGATACGGAGGGGGCATGAATGTGGCCCCCCCCCCTGTGCTCAATCAACCATCAAATTACTTAATCTTGATCGGGTTAAAGCAAGGTAAAAAATAACATTTTAAATTTCAACAATCGCCTGTTTATTTTTACCCCTCGCATAGACAAGAGACCAAAACAATGTATTTTAACATTAGCCTTAAATAAAACCGAATTAAACCTATTAATTTCAACATACTTATTCTTTTTTTAGTTTGCATAATTATAGCTTGTAAAATCAAAAACTTTGCTCTATCGATTCCCTCCTTCTCCTTTCCCTCCCCCTCCCATCTAGTTCGTATTGCGGGGACCTCAGTAGTGCGAGGAATCAGTCCGTTTTTATAATTTCTTCTACAGATTGACGGATCCCATTTTTTTTTTTCTCGGCATCGAGATTACTCCTCCAGGCGACTTGTGATGCAGACCTATCTTTTTCCGGCTGGTCTCGGTATTCTTTATGTAAGTAGGAAATAGATATTTAATCCTTTTAACGTGCTATTCCCGGTTCCGACTCTCTTACTGATTTTATGTGCACATCAGAAACATTTCCTTAGTAGTTATTGCCTTTAAATGTAGGGAGCCGGATATGATTCGACTGCCCCGCCTGCTCTTAGATTTTTCCCAGTCTTTTAATCTTCTACTCCGTGTAGGCCTAGTGGGATGATAACGTTGAATCACCAAAAGGCGTACTCTGGCGGTTCTGCCCCGCCGCTCGCCCGTCACGGTTTCTGTTGGTAGCCGTAGCGGTGCTTTCTCGCCCGTGTTTTTCAGTGAGTCCTCAAATACTATATTGGCAGGCCTCTTGCAATACGTTGCCCTGTTGCGAGGGCCGCCTAAAAAGGTTCCTATGAGACTACCACGAGAAAGTTTAAACTGTCTAGGGTCAGATACTTTTGTTTATTTATTAATATTTATATAATGGGGGGGGGAAGGTGGATTGTCGGCAGGAAGCCACTTGGCTTTTTAGATGTTTTCTAGGACTTAGCATTCTCATATCGCTTTCTAATCCAGGACGCATTAATACAACTTTCAAATGAGTGTAATTTTCTCTCCTCAATGGTGTAATGGTGTACAAAAATGAAATATAATTTTGGATGCAAAATTCGTTTCTGAACTTACAGTTTTATTGAATGGATCTTATTGTAATTATGTAAGTATCTTATTCATAGAGCATCTAAACAAAATTTAAAAATACAAATACAAAAATACAAAATCTGGGAGTCAAACTCATGTTCTCTGATTGAGAGTCTTTCCTCATACCACTCGTAGTGTTATTGACAGCGCAACTTGTTTTCCTAATTTAAATGAACCAAACTAGGTATTATTATTAGTTGCACGTTCAAGGTCTTATTTTTAGTATATAATTGTAAACGGTCTCGGATATAATATAAATCGCGTGCAGCTCAAACAGAATAAATCAAATACGACTGATACAATACTGCCGTCCGGGTCCCGCGGATGGTACTGTTGATTGTCACATAATTAGGCTATCTGCCTGTAATGTGGACAGTTACAAGGGTTGGTATAATAACAAACATTGAACAATATATACCATATATATAAAGTATATGATATGAGGATTTAGGAGAAGATACAAATAAAACGATTGTGTGCCTTATGCAGTTTCGATATTAATAAATTTAGATTTGGATTAATTTATTCGTGGTGATGCTATACGTTGGTGTATGTCGTTGTATATATAAAAAATATTGGGAGGCAATGCTTAGCGAGAATATCAATTGATTCGATTGAACAATAGAAATTATATCAATACTTGTACATATCATATTAAATTTAATTATACAATAAATATTATATGTTGTAAATAAGAGGAGTATTGATGCACTAGGAGAAATAGCATGTGATCGATTAATAAATAATAAAAAATTGTGTATATATTCATATTGATTTGTTATAAAAGTTTACTTCTTTAACTTATATGTTTAAATTTAATGATGAAACCATATTGGACACATCCCAGACTCAAAAAAAACAACATAAAAAGGTGGTACTCACAGTACAATTAAATATTAAAGAGGGATTTTCAGAAATTTCATATCAAATTTATTGTCAAACTTGAGTTATAAATACTTTAGCTTGATAGGTACAACGTTTGCATTAATATATCACTATTCCAATAACCTTGATATAATTTTCATGAATAATTGAAAACGACATTGCAAATGTGTATGTAAATCAAAAGCTAGTCCGTCAACTTAATGGGTAAACCTCGTCCGTCTACCTACTTATAGTGAGCGCGTCCGTCAACTCGTCAGACGAGTATTAAGCTTGACAGACGAGCTTTAAAGCTAGTCCGTCAGGTTGAGATATTCAGATTCAGTTATAAGCTAGTCTGTCGAGACGGACTAACATGACGGACTAGCTTTAAAACTAGTCCGTCTTGACCAACTAGCTTCAAAGCTAGTCCGTCAATTGACAGACGAGGTGAGGTTTTCAGTGTACTGCGTCCTTACCATAAACATTATAACTAAGCATTTAATGCTTCAACATTGCCGTTGGACAATATAGCAATATTCAATGTTATTGAGTGCAAGGGTTACGAATATTACATGAGCGTGCAAGTTGAACCTTGATCTATTCAACGACGCGACGCGGAGTTGAATAGATCAAGGTTCAACTTGCACCGAATGTAATATTCGAACGCCTTGCACGAAATAAAAACATTGATATTGCTTTTATACAACACTCGATGTCTTACCGGTACTAGATTCTAAAGGTTAAGATCTAATTTAGCCTACTAGGCTAGCTGATCCTCTAACGTTAGATCTGGATCTAACGTTAGAAATTAAGTGTTCGAATTTAGATCTAGATTCTAATCTTCACTTACCAGATATCAAATGAATATGCGTTGTCCAACCTTAATTATCATGTTAATTAATCCTCGCAGATCCAACACTAAAAGCATCGGTAACAATCCAAAACGATAAACTTGCAAATCAACACTTGTCCCCGTCTAACAGCTGAACATATTAGCGATCGTGTTCCGTGTAGAATCTATAATTGTGTGGAATTTAACTGCACTGAACTATTAAACTGCACTGTACTGCGTCGCCCTAGGCCCTACGCGCACAAAATAGGTTTATACACGCAGCTATGCAGCGCATTCGCGCATGTATGTGTATGTAATTTCAGTGTGTAGATCTACGTGTCATCGATCTTTTGCAAGCCGTTGAATAGATTCTTGGATATTGCACGGGCTACGTCATCACTCGTTCAATAGCTCATTCCGCTGAATGTCATGTGACCCACATTCATCCAATCAGCTGTCAATAATCTTTGTGTGTGTTGTATAATATTAAATATACAAATATATTACGTAGTTCTTACGGCGTTATTAGGGAAATTTATCCTTGGGGTAATTGTCCGGGGGTAATTATCCAGGGGGTAATTGCCTTGGGGTGGTTGTCGTGGGGGTAATTGTTCTGGGCAAGTTGTCCTCGGGGGTATTTGTCGTTGGGGGGCAATTATCTTTTATACCCTCTTTAAATTTGTGTCATTGTTGGTTAAAATTATGATGATTATGACAACCTGTAATAATTTCAATTGAATAAATTTTCTTTCCACAATTTAAAAGTGAAGTGACCTTTGTTTGTTTATTTAGATTTTGTATTGGCTGCATATAACTTTTGCATGTTTTTGATAATGGGGTGACTCTGAGTAAATGCATTGTTGATGAAATTAAAATGTAGGAAGTACAGTCTACTCCTGTAAAATGAACTAAGTCTTGTAATAATAAGATGATACCCTTATCTTGGTCCCAATTTCAAATGGGCACCTTTGTTGATCTGTGTGCTTCCATGTCTTTTCGTGCTTCTTAGATGATAATGGAGTATTTGACATGGTCAGATTAAGGCATACCTTGTTACAACAGAAGTGGATTGTAGGCCTACTGTGAATATTACAAATTTATATATAGCTACCCAATATTCCTACACAATAACACAATAAAAATGCATATATGGAAACATGAAAAGAGGTAAGCAAGGTACAAGTTTTAATTTCCACCAATAAGCAGTTCATGTTTATATAAATCTGAACAACAGATCCATTGAACCAACGAAAGCAACAGCATATTAATGATAATCATACATTCAAATAAAGTCGTATCATGTTATGATTTACAATATATTCAAAACAACATTAGAACATGAATTTAATTCTATATGCCCAAATAACAATTATAATGTTCATATTCGTATTAATAGCTCAGCCAAAGTTTTATGCCTCATCCTTCTGATTTGTAACTGTAGGCTACCAGAGTCGCACAACTACAATATTGATATATTTTGTACTGAAAATGATAACAATAAAAATAATAGGCCCCTAAGTAATAAAATAGATCAATCATTGATTTCATTTATAATCTTATCATCATCAACAGAAACTAAAGAAAATATTTAAATAGTCAATGACGAATAAACATTGGATCACGTGTGGGTAGAAATGTACCACAAAATACATTTTTTTTTATATTCAATATCTTCCCCCACATGGAGAGAGCTAGAGAGAGAGAGAGGGGGGGGGGGCAGTAATTAATTTATTTCCAATTGGTACGAATTTTTGTTTAATTTTCCCCATATATATTGTTATATTACATAAACCCATCCTTATAGGCCTACATTTTTGCCTGCCCCACACAAACCGTGCCCCCAAACAGCTGTCTACTTCCGATATTGGTGTATCTATCTCGATGTGCGTATTATACACACGTTAAATGTATTATGACTATTATTTCAAGGCAAAAGTGACCCAAGTTTGACAGTAAATTGTGACAATTAAAACAAATGAAGCAGCTAAGCGATCAGTTGAAGGATGTTTATTTAATACTCCTTAAACAAAATTGGCAATTGGATTTTATGGAAAAATTCTATTTTTTAATTAATTCAATTTTTAGTAAAAAGTTATGAAAAACATGCAAAATTCGCCAAAAGTACGCTTTGGAAAACAAAACGACGGCAATTGCAAAAGTATTCTTCTGACAGCAAGTGTCATGCCCACAGAACCGGACTGAGGTAACTTAAGAATTTTCTCTACAAACTCTTGTCGATTTGTGTTTTCTAACTCAACGGAATGTTGACTTATTTGACATAGAATATCTGAGTAACAGCCTAGCAACGGCCGCGCTACAAAATATACGTGAAAATGGAGCACGCCAACGCGCGTTGAAGCAAGGAAATTTCAAATATGGTGCAGAGTGGCGAGATGACGCACGCGTATAGGAGACGTACATACGTGCCCCCTACCGAACTTTCATACGCCATTTCTATACGCATGGATCTTTTTCCATCAAACTTGGTGACCTTTCCTAAAATATATTCACGAACATCTTCACACATACTTTGTGGGGGGTATGATATTCCGTGTTGCCATGGCAACCACAAATTGGTAACCATGTTTCTTCATTTTTTGGTAATTTTCGATATCCATAGTTTTAAACAAAATTATGGAGGTTTCTTTATTCAAATTGAATTGAAATAACATTCTAAACTGAATACCACTCTTATCCTTATGTTTTCAATACTTTTCATGTGAAAAATGGCGCGAAAACAATATATATTATATAAAATATTGAAATATCCATTTTTTCACATTTATAATCTTTTAAATGAGTTTATCTCTTGAAATTCACAGAATATGATTATTCTTTTATTGTGTAACCACTTTGCATACCTAAACAGTGAAAATTAGTACCAAAACTATTTAAATTTTATTATTTTATTTAATTAGCCAAATCGCCCTCTAATGGCGAAATGGCATTTTTCTTAATTCAGAGAATAAAGCGCCCCCATTTTTGCAACTTTGAACATTTTAAATAGATAAATGAACAATGAATGAAACATAAAACATGTTTGTACCAGTTTCTATCATCAAACTGTGGTTTTAGAGAGTCAAAATAATATAATTCAAATTTTGTGCATTTTTCTATGTATTTCTTTGTTAAACTGTATATATCGCCCCCATATGGTGACCTAGAGAAATTTTTCTTGTAGGAAATTGTAGAGCTTCAGTTGCTCTATCGTCATGCCAAATATAAAAGTAATCGGTCAAATAATAAACAGATTACGGAGGGGGCATAATGTGCCCCCCCCCCCTTGGCTAATCAACCATCAAAATACCTTAATCTTGATCGGGTTAAAGCAAAGGTAAAAAATAACATTTAAATTCTCACAAATCGCACGTTTTATTTTTACCCCTCCCATAGACAAGAGACCAAAACATGTAATTATTAACATATAGCCTAAATAAAACCGAATTAAACATTAATTTCAAACATACTTTTTTTTTTAGTTCAAATTAAGCTTGTAAAACAAAAACTTATGCCTCGATCACAGTTCGTAGCCGGGGACCAGTACGGCGAGGGAATCAGTCGTTTTTATAATTTCTCTACAGTGCGGATCCAATTTTTTTTTTTCGCACGAGATTTACCCTCAGGGCGACTTGGATACAGACCACTATTCCGGGGTCCGTACTATGAGTAGGAAAAGATACTTTAACCTTTACGTGCGATTCCCCGGCCGACTCCCTTACGATTTTATGTGCACATCAGAACATTTTCCAGTAGTTATGCTTTAAATGTAGGGGAGCCGGGAAGATCGACTGCGTGCTCTAGATTTTCCCAGCGTTTTTCTCAACCCGGTAGGCAGTAGAAAACCCGTGAAGTCACCAAAGGGACCCGAGCGGGGTTCTGCCGGTAGCCGTACGGGTTTCTGCTGGTAGCCGAGCGGGCTCCGCCCGTGTTTTTCAGTGAGTCCTCCAAATACTATATTGACAGGCCTCTTGCAATACGGTTCCCGTGCGAGGGCCCCTAAAAGGTTCCTGATGAGACTATACGAGAAAGTTAAACTGTCTAGGGTCAGATACTTTTGTTTATTTATATAATATTTATATATTGGGGGGGGGGGAGGGGCTGTCGCAGGAAAGACCACTTTGGTCTTTTTAGATGTTTATCTAGGACTTAGCATCTCATATCGTTTTCTAATCCATGGACCATTAATACAACTTTCAAATGAGTGTAATTTCTCTCCTCATGGGTGTAATGGGTGTACAAAAATGAAAATAATATTTTGGATCAAAATTCGTTTCTGAACTACAGGTTTTATTAATGGATCTTATTTATTTATGTAAGATCTATTCATTTAGAGCATCTAAACAAAAATTTAAAAAATACAAAATACAAAAATACAAAATCTTGGGAGTCAAACTCAAGTTCTCTGGATGAGAGTCTGTTCCTCATACCACTCGGCTAGTGTTATTGACAGCGACAACTTGTTTCCTAATTTAAATGAACCAAACTAGGATATATTAGTGCACGTTCAAGGCTTATTTTAGTAATTAATTTGTAAACGGTCCGGAAAATATAAATCGCGTGCAGCTCAAACAGAATTAATCAAAACGACTGATACAATACGCCGTCCGGGTCCCGCGGATGGTACTGTGATTGTCACATAATAGGCTACTGCCTGTAAATGTAGGACAGTACAAGGTTGGTATAAACAAACATTGAACAATATATACCATATATATAAATGTATATATGAGGATTTAGGAGAGATACAAAATAAAAACGATTTGTAGCCTTATGGCAGTTTCGGAATATTAATAAAATTTAGATTTGGATTAATTTATGTCGTGTGATGCTATACGTTGGTGTATGCGTTGTAATATAAAAAATATTGGAGCAGCTAGGAGAATACAATTGATCGATTAACAATAGAAAATTATATCATACTTGTACATATCATATTAAATTTATTATACAATAAATATTATATGTTGTAATAGAGGAGTATTGTAGCAGCTAGGAGAATAGCAGTGATCGATTAATAATAATAAAAAAAATGTGTATATATCATATTGAATTTGTTATAAAAGTTTACTTCTTACTTATATGTTAAATTTAATGATGAAACCAATTGAACACATCCCAGACTCAAAAAAACAACATAAAAAACCCGACCCTCCCCTGTTCCAAAAAAAACAATCCCAAAAAATTTTCGTTAAAGACTTAATACACTTATCTATTTCTTGTATTTCTTTTTTTTTTATTTTTTCGGAACACAGAACAAGTTTCTATTGAGTTATGTTTTTGCTCTCAATAATCTCTTTATCTATTAATTTCCAAACTGGCGCCATTTGTTGATAATACGCTGCCCATAGCGACATGTAGTCATTGAGAGGTACCAATTGGCCTTCTTCCACATATCTGATGCGATGCCGTTCAAAGTACCATGGTAATCTATCTACCATAGTTATATTCAGTCCTCAAAAGCATTGCAATGGTATAACATCATCCCAAGGAACGGGAGGTGGTACCTTCAAGGAAGCAAGATAAACTTGCGGGACAACATCCCGCGACATGACTATGGCATGCCCTTGCGGGTAGAACGGGTACTTATCTGAAGGATAAACTTCTACAGACGTGTACCATTTGCTCTCCGGATGCCTGCCGGGCCTTTATTATAAGTCACTTGAGCGAGTACGAAATCGGTAGGATGTATATCGGATGCCATCCAGAAATTATCAAGATCATCGACCAGTGTTACAATGTCTACCATTATGTCGTCATCCGCCATCATCATGAACCGGTGTTGTTGCAAAAAGTCGCTCCCCATCTGAGCGCCAACATTGACTTGATTGTAAGGTTGAATAGGAGTCTGCGAAGTCAGCCTGGATTATGTCGCCATGAGCCTCGGCCTCTTCATTTATTCGATTGAATTTTCATTTTGTCATCGCCAGAGGGCAGTCCGAGGAGGAAGAATACTCTACATGAAATGTTGTACTTTACGGCACCATGTATGTACGTATCCCTCAACACATTTCTCTTTCTTCAAGTTTTTTGTTGCCGACTTCAACAAAGACGAGCAATGTCAGGTTCCCTTTGGTATCACAAAGCTTTCTTGGATTGATTAAAAATCGATACATATAATAATTTCGTTTCGGCTGATTGAGAAAACGTGTCATAGGAGTTTCTTTAAACAGACTCGTTCTTCAGATGATGTTGTTGCTTAAAGTTTGTTGGTGAAGTTGAAAAAGTAAATGCCTACTTTCGTTTGTATCGGTATTAGGCTGGCTAAGAACACCCTCCAAATTATTCCTGACAGGCTCTTTTCCTCACAGAGGATGAAGAAGTATAAGCTAAATAAATTTTGAATGTGATTGAAAGTGGTAGCCTTTCTGAAAATGGTTCGAGTCGGGAGAAGATGGTACAAGTGCAGCAAGACCAACACATAAATAACCGAAGACAAAAATGCATCTCTTCTGATAATAACGGACTTATCCACTTCATGATTGATGATTGAATATCTGGAGGTCTGAAGAGTATCAACTATGTTGACCAAAAGCAAAGTCACGAATAACTATGTTTCGTCCTCAGTCACAGGATCTGTTATCAATTATTATGCACTGATAATTATATCTAAAAAAAAAGAAGGACCCCCCCCTAAGAAAAAAAAGAAGAGAAAGGAATCTGAAACGATATCGTTTACTCTAATTTAAACACATGTATCTTCAACATGCGAACAGCTGCATGGACGAATAAAGCTTTAATAGAATTAGAATTTAAATAGAAAATAGAAATTGCCTTATTGCATCGATTGCATCGATTGCAACAATGTGGAGTAATATTACTTTTAATTTGGTCAAAGAGGTGGTAACCGAAATGTGTTCATAGCTCATTTTTGCTTGAAAAGACTCCAGGGTTACCAAAATATCCATTTGGTAATTAATCCCTGCCAAATATTAGTCGCGTGCAGATGTTAAATATAAATTAAAGTGTTTGATGTTAAGTGTAAAAATAATAATAAATGAGATTTTATAGAGGACAATTATGTGTAAGGTTATAGGGTTAAAGTTAGGATTACGGTAAGCATGTGTGTGGTGTGTGTGTTGTGTGTGTGTGTGGTGTGCGTGTGATGTGTGTTTGCGTGTGTGAAGTAGTGAAGTGGGCAGTGTTTGGGTGTGGTTGTAGTGGTGCACGTTGTGTAAGAGAGGATTTATGGATGTATGTGTATGGTCATTGGGGAAAAAAGGGACACTACACATTGCCATGAATATGTGGCTGCATGGAAAAAGGAACTATTGAGCTTAATATGTGATTCAGGCAAATGAAGCGAATAGTGGGGCCATCTATGTAGTTTCGTTTGAAAGTCATGTTAATTTTTGGCAACATTTATAAATATGTTCCACTTGATCACACGAATCAGAAAATATATGTTTCCAATTTTGTATTGACCTTTTGTGACCCAAAATGGAGGGCAAAGGTCAGGCTTCATTAACATAAACATAGGCCTAATTTTTCTTCAAATTGTGTCAAATTTGGTATCAAATTGTAGGCAATCTTATAACTAGCAATTAAAGTCTATTAACATTTTTCACCCGACCAGCCAGTTTTGAGCAATATGGAAATTAGTCTATTTATACATAATTAAATGCATTATTGTGTCAAGCTGCACTATAATCGGACATAACATATCTATAGACAATATCAATGGCAACTAATCAAGAATACAACATAGGTCATACTAGCCTGACATTGCTGCCACATTCTGGTGACCCTTATTACCTTAAAATTAGAGCAAAGGTCAATTTATGTGATGATTAACAACCTGAAAATGGCATCATGTTAGCATCATGTTTCTGGGAACTTTGACCTTATTTCTAGGTCGATTGTGTCAACTAAAAATATGACAACATATATATTTTTGGTTGATGGTATAAAGTTCAATATATTCATGTTAGTTACCAACAAAGATAAGCTTATACAACGAATAGGTCAAAGGTCAAAGTAAAAGAAAGAGGTTTTGGCCAAAGTGTTTGGTTGTGACCTTAGTCTTACTGGGCTGCATTACTTGGAATGTTTTATTTAACACTGTTAACGTGTTCTGCTTGACCCCAAGAACCAGGAAATGTTTATTTCATTGACCTATGACCTTTAACTATGGTGAAAAGTCCCGAAAAATACATAGTTTCTTGTATTTCCAGGATTTTTTTAGCGTCATGTTATTTGAACCTTGACCTTATCTTTAGGTCTATGTGTCAATGAAAAAGTAGCAAGGTTTATTTTTTTCTGATTCATTGGATCAAGTAGAACAAAAGGAACTGTGGCTATTTAAATCATTAAGCTATAACGCCAAACAGGTCTATGGTCAAGACAGAAATCTTTGGCCCTTACGTATTCCTTTAACTTTTTATGTGTGTCTTGACCTTTGTCCCATTGGGCCTTATAGCTTATTGATTGTGATAACCGTAATTACTTTTGTTCTACTTGACCCCGTGAGTCAGAATATCAACCTTACCATTTTTATTTTTTTTTACACTTATGACCTCAAGATAAGGCCAAAGTAGAATTCAATATGTACGTGTGGCTTTTATAATAAGTAAGCATGTTCGACAGTTGTATGCTTAAATCCTGTCTCTGAGAAACCGTTGTGCATGTATAATCAGAGATGTTCTTTTTGTGTTTATCCAGTGATATAAATCTTCATGTAGTCTACATGATGTGTGCCTTTGAATGTCAATTGTTCATTTATAATGCTTCAAAACATACTGTACCAAAATTATATGTAATTATATATATATATATATATATATGGTTCAGTGACTTTTCGAATACGTAATTTGAATCAAGATCATGTTAGTTGGAGATCAGTTGAAGTTGTGTGCCAAGTTTCGTGACATAACCCACGGTAGACTTAACAATAATCATCAATGAAATTAGCCGAATTTCACATTTGTCAGGCATTGATTTCCTCCTCCATTGACTTTATAAACAAAGGTTTAACAAAAGTTTAACAAAAGTAAAATTTGGTATATTTTAATTGTAAGTTTTTGTCAATTTGACTGTGAATTATTTTATGAAACTTTGCACATAGCTTCAACTGGTCTCTAACTAACATGTTTGTTACTCAATTTATGTATTCGAAAAGTCACTGAACCATGACGAAGCCCCAAACTTTCTTCTTATTTTCATGATTTTCTTGTATTTTGTGCCCACTGAGGCGTGAAACATCGGGATTTTTATAAAATTAAAATCAAAAGTACTCCCCGAAAACAATTGTTATATTCAATCAAAGTAAGAATTTGAATTTTAGTCCGTACGTGAGAAAATGGCTTTTCCAGTCTCACGTGCTCACCGAAGCATGCATTTGTAAATAAATGCCATAGGATCATTGACACGTGCCCAAAGAATATAAATAAACCCAAAAAATGTTATTGAGATGATTTCTAGTGCATAAAATTACTACAATGACTCTTCGTAATTCTAAAATGGCCTATTTTTTGGTTTATTGATGGGTTCAATCAACCGTGAATAGATGGATATTGGTTGCTTACACTTCCAAAAAAAAAAGAATTCCCTCACATTTGATCTATGGCAAAGACGTAAGAATCGCACTTTGGGCAATTTTTGCTGCATGCTCACTCAACCGTGAAACTGGACGCAAATTTCGTTTTCTTACGTTAAGAAAGCACGTTTGCATACATTCTAACGTGTAAATTGTTTAAAATCTGAAAATGGGTCCGATATCATTGAATCAAAGTTGTGATGTTAGGCTTGTGAACATCAATAAATGACATGTTTGCATTCAACCATTAATCAATGACTTAAAAATTTTTCCTAAAATTCGCTCCCATGGTAGCTAATTAAATTCCCTACATGGACATATAATTAGATCTTTTTTAATTTATCCTGGTTAAAAAATTATTGATATCTGAAATAGGGGGAACTTTCTTTTTGTGTTCTGTTCACATAAAAAAAACTGTTGGGTTTCCATTACTGCCCCCACCCTGTTTTATTTTTATTTTTTTCTCCTCAGATACATGTAGATGCTAATTGTTTTTAGCTTGCAAAAGCCCAAGAGGTATTCTGTCATTTGGTTTCTAACAGGTTACCAAGTTTTATTCTTAAAAATGCAGTGGCATCTAAAATATGATTGTTCTTGTTATTTTGTCTGATCACACTCACCAGACAGACATTAAGTTTAGTTGTGGTCCAACATATTGGACAGAAACCCTTAGACTTGCCTGACCCATGTATTACTTGTGATACATGATAGATGATCAAGGAAATATTTTAGTAAGAGAAGAGTGTGAAAAAAAATTTTCAATCAAAATTCAATTTCTTCATTATTATGCACTTTGTCAAATCATATAAAGTAAAATATTAAATCCTCCAGTTAGTAAAGTCTGTTATATTTGTAAAAGTAATCTGAACCATTATGCCCTGCGTATGTTTCAAACTTGTGAAAGAAAAAAAAGGATGTAGACATATATATCATATCATGTTAAAAGAAAGGATGATCACTTGAATATATTATGTAACAGATGGTATGCAGATGTGTGTGTATTGATTTGATGATAAATATATGCAATATTATTTCAGGGTGTTGTTTCGCTGTACAATGCATACAACAGTAAGATATTTTCAATATAGACTCTTAAACAGGATATTGTTTTTGAATAAGGATCTTTAAAAATTTAATAAACTTTAGACAAGAAATGTTCTTTTTGTGGAAGAGAAGAGGAAGATATGGTGCATTTCTTTTATTATTGTAACGTGACCAAATTGATCTGGAGTCGTTTGACCGACTGGTTATATAATGTAACACGTTGTAGAATTAGATTCTCATTGATACATGTATTGTTAGGTTTTATAGAAAAAAGAAATGATGCTTTGAATTGTGTTATAATTTGGACCAAACAACAATTATATTTTGCTCGAATACAAAAAACTATACCGACTTTCATAACAATTAAGCAATGTATTAGGAACTGTTACCTAAATGAGAGGCAAGTTAGTATACTTGCTAACAAAACTGACAAATTTGATAAAAAATGTTAAATTTTGATAGAATTTTGGTTTGATTTAGTATAATCTTATTTCAAATCCCAAACCATTTCTCAACCTTATGTTATTATTTGGTGTTACATTAATTATTTATCATGTACCTCTGTGTATAAAGCAAAATCCCTTTTTTGCTGTAATTTCTCTATAGCTATGTTGTTCAGAAACGCATTATAACTGTAGAGACATTCATATATGTATTTTATTTGCTGCAATATTCTCTATACATGTATTCAATTATGTTGTTGTTCTAAATAAACGGCCTATCGGAGGTCAAAAAAAAAAAAAAAAAAAAAAAAAAAAAAAAAAAAATGTATTACTTGTGGATGAAATCCAGGCAAAATTGAAGACCTATGCACAATACTGGAGCATTGAAGAAATGACAATTTTGAATTCTTCCATTAATCACTGTGTTAAAAAGTCAAACTATCCCCTCAATTAAATCATCCCTTTGTTATATGTAGGAGAGGGAAGGAATGAATGCATTATGAGTTAGGCTTCACCGCACTCCACATAGTTAATCCAGGTGTAACATTCTTCTGTTGGGTGGGTTTGCCTAGCTTTGCATTTAGAGTCACTCTCTACTAGGAAGTCATAGAGGCAAGACCTATGGATTTGGTGGTGATGAAAATACTGTTTTGAAACTCAAATATGACATGTTTTGCGCTGCATTCTGAAGTCCATGGAGTTCGAGAACTTTCACACCAGAGTTGAGGCCTTCTTTTGATTCCTGGGAGCACTGAGTCCGAGTCATAATTTGGAGAGTCCGAGTCTTAGTCCGAGTCAGAATTACAGTCCTTTCCAAACTCATCGAGAGTTGAAGGAGCTGAATTAGATGGAAGCACACTCCAGATTTAGTCGTGGTCATCACCGTCACTTAGCAACAGTACCACTTCATGAATAGAGACAAACGTTTAAATCATCGGAGAGATTTCATCTTGATTTCATCAAGTGGGTTATTTCTTATATGATTATCTCCGAAGAACACTGAACGTTTAATTTTACCAGTATTATATTTCATATGTTTTATAGAATCAGTCAGATAATAATTTGAGTAATTTCAACATTTGTGAAATCAAAACCCTTGATACTTTTTGTATAAATTGTCTTACATATTAAACGGAGAATAAAGACAAGAAAGAAGATATTTGGCATAAATAGATATTTATTTGTTTTGGGTCAAGTTTGTGATTTTACAAGAGAATCTTACTACTTTAACAAGTTCATGTTCATCTGAGTTCACTCAGCTCTAACATTTTGGGGGCTTGTCCGGGAGTCGAACCCAGGACCTCTCGCAGGTTATTCAGTAATATTGTATAATACTATAATACTTTATGAATATTAGGCTTTCTCATTGAAATTATATAAATGGATAATGTGAAAACAACACAGTGTAGATTGTAAAGTACGTATTATCATATGTGAACATTCTTAACCTTACATTTTAAATGCAACTGTACTCATATATTTTATTGTTCTCTGAAAACTCTAGTAGCATTCGGCAGTCTGTGATCCAGAACAGGAATCAGAGGTGTTAGAAAGTCAAACTATCCCCTCAATTAAATCATCCCTGTGTTATATGTAGGAGAGGGAAGGAATGAATACATTATGAGTTAGGCTTCACCGCACTCCACATAGTTAATCCAGGTGCAACATTCTTCTGTTGGGTGGGTTTGCCTAGCATTGCATTTAGAGTCACTCTCTATTAGGAAGTCATAGAGGCAAGACCTATGGGTTTGGTGGTGATGAAAATACTGTTTTGAAACTCAAATATGGCATGTTGTGCGCTGCATTTTGAAGTCCATGGAGTTCAAGAACTTTCCCACCAGAGTTGAGGCCTTCTTTTGATTCCTGGATACACTGAGTCACACGTCAAACTGTAAGTTGAATTTAGAGATTTGTATTTGATTTGTTAATGATAATGTACTTTTGTCTATTTGTCATTGGGAGAGTCAAGGTCACAAATGAACCCTTGAATTGCATAAAAGCATGGAAGATTATAGTTATCTCTGAAGTTAATTAATGTCAGTACTTAATGACTGATAATTATGTTTCTTTTATGGAAGCCTAAAAAGGTGAATTTTCGAAAGATATAAACTTAGCAAGTTGATGTTTCAACCACTTTAAAAAGAACAGTTTATTCATATGCAAATAAGCAATTCGTTGTGACAGAAGTCTTCTTTATTGCTATGAATAATTATGTTTACAGTTATATTATTAAGCTATAAACTACTGACATAAATAATGATGTTTACCTGAATTAATCTAGGAATAATATTTCCATGATATAGTGAGAATTTCATTTAAAGGTTGAAATAGGATTTATCCGATTCATGTATATGATGCATTATGTGTATGTTTGCATAGACTATTTATAACTTGGGGTAATGTTTAATTTTAGATGGAGTCTTAATGGGAGTCGGAGCCAGAGTCCAAGTCATAATTGGAGAGTCCGAGTCTTAGTCCGAGTAAGAATTACAGTCCTCTCCACACTCATCGAGAGTTGAAGGTGCTTAATTAGATGGAAGCACACTCCAGATTTAGTCGTGGTCATCACCGTCACTTAGCAACAGTACCACTTCATGAATAGAGACAAACGTTTAAATCATCGGAGAGATTTCATCTTGATTTCATCAAGTGGGTTATTTCTTATATGATTATCTCCGAAGAACACTGAACGTTTAATTATAGCAGTATCATTTTTCATGTTTTATAGAACCAGACAGATAATAATTTGAGTAATTTGAACATTTGTGAAATCAAAACCCTTGATATATTTTGTATAAATTGTCTTACATATTAAACGGAGAATAAAGACAAGAAAGAAGATATTTGGCATAAATAGATATTGTTTTGGGTCAAGTTTGTGATTTTACAAGAGAATCTTACTACTTTAACAAGTTAATGTTCATCTGAGTTCACTCAGCTGTAACATTTTGGGGCTTTATCGGGGAGTCGAAACCGTTGACCTCTCGCAGGTTATTCAGTAATATTGTATGATACTATAATACTTTATGAATATTAGGCTTTCTCATTAAATTGATAAAGTGAAAAACAACACAGAGTAGATTGTAAAGTACGTATTATCATATGTGAACATTCTTAACCTTACATTGTAAATGCAACTGTACTCATATATGTTATTGTTCTCTGAAAACTCTAGGAGCATTTGGCAGTCTGTGATCCAGAACAGGAATCAGAGGCAAGTCTCCAAGTGGGTCGGAAGTGTTCTTGATTCTCTGGTAAGTGACAATTCTGCATTTGCGCATTTTCAAAAGGGTTTCTTACCCACGTATAGACACCACCCACTAATCCCATTGTTCTGCCTGGTTAGGATTTCATTATGGAGACTATTGATGAAAAATTGATTAACTTAGGTAAGGAGTTAGGGTTAGTAGGTGAAAAATTGTTAGAGTTCATTAAGGATAGGGAACAAAAAGCACGAGATGACAGAGCAGCTGTAAATGAAGATAAGAAACAAGAACTTGAGTTGAAGAAAATAGAAGAAAATATTCTTGATAAACAGATAGCTTTAGAAAAGGCTAAGCAGTGAAATGAATCTCAATTAGGAGATAATCGTAGTGGACTCCATAGTTTGACAAAAATTCCAAAGTTACCACACTTTGATGAAAGCAAAGATAACATTGATGCTTATTTAGAGCGTTTGGAAAGATACGCTAACAACCAGAAGTGGCAACCGGAGTGTTGGGCAATTAACTTAGGTACTCTTCTCCAAGGGAAGGCCTTAGAAGTTTACAGTGGGTTGGTGCCCAATGATGCTGCCAATTACTCCGTTCTCAAGGACGCCCTCCTTCGTAGATATCAGATGTCGGCGGATGACTTCCGGAAGAAGTTCTACAGTGCAACTCCAGAGACAGGAGAGTCGGCTGGACAATTCATGGCAAGATTAGAACATTATTTCGAAAGGTGGACAGAGCTTACAGAAACAATCCGGTCATTTGAGGGACTGAAAGATTTGCTCATCAGACAACAGTTTTTAGAACAGATCAGTCCAGGGTTGGCGATCTTTTTGAAAGAGCGTTTACTAGAGACAACTAAGGAGATGACTGATGCTGCTCAGATTTACATTTCAGCACATGGTGGTCATTTCAAGGGCCCAAGGAAGGATGCCAAGGTAGTGACACCTAAGCCTGAAAGTAAAGGTGAAGCTTTTCATAATGAAAAACAGAAAAATCGGAAGCCGATTGGGCCATGTTATGTGAGTGACCGAATGGGTCATCTTGCAAGAAATTGCAAGACAAACTCGAAACAAAAACCTGAAAAGGGTTGAAGTTTTGTAGAGATGGTTACAAAAACCCATAAGCATAAGAAGTCTTCGAGTAAGACTAAGTCTCAAGGTACAGATGAGCAGGTGAATAGTAATTTATCTTGTGAATGTCCTACTTGTTCTTCTTCCAAAGGTACAGGAGCTGACGGAGATTCATCCCAGGTCGAGGATAGACTGTTTGCCATGGTGTCTGCAGCATGCATGGAACAGTCAAGACGCTCAAGGAAACAGAGGAAGAAGGCACCGCTAGAGATGTGTGCGACTTGCAAAGGTAAGATACGTTCAAAAATGCCCGTTACTGACGGCATTGTTAATTCTCAGACAGTTTCAGTTCTCAGAGACACCGGCTGTACGTGTGTGGTGATTCGGAAGAGTCTAGTCAACAGTGATCAGATGACTGGGAAACACAGGATGTGTATTCTCATCGACGGTTCTGTCCGTTGGTATCCTACTGCTAAAATACATGTCGATTGTCCCTTTTATGTAGGATGTGTCATTGCTTTGTGTATGAAAGCGCCCGTGTTTGATATTATTCTAGGAAATATCCAGAATGTTCTTCCACCAGATGCGCCTAATCCGAGTTGGGGAGTATCTAATTCAGGTAAGGATGGCAAGGATGATCCATCTGAGGCAGGGATGGCAGTTGAGACGAGGTCACATGTGAAGGCTTCAGAGAGGAAGCAGACTCCACTAAAGGTAATGTCTCAAATTCCCAAAGTGTCCCCCGAAGGATATCCAGGAAGCGCAGCTAGCAGATCCAACACTCAAGAAGTCAAGAGGGCTTGCTGACTGTGAGAATGGCAGCATACAAGGTAAGAGTTATTCGTATTTTCTCATACAGGATGGTTTGCTGCATAGAGTATTTCAACCGAACAGTGATGCGGATGAGAACCAGATAGAACAGCTCGTGGTGCCCCAGCCATATCGGAAGGCTGTTATGAAACTGGCGCACGAAGACTTTGTGGATGGACATCAGGGTGTCAAGAAGACGGCAGACAGCATAATGTTGAGTTTCTTTTGGCCAGGCTTGCAAGAAGATGTGAGTAGATTTTGCCAGTCGTGTGACATTTGTCAACGAACTAATAGCAAGGGCAGGGTCCCGAGAGTTCCTCTTGGCAAGATGTCGGTTATTGATGTCCCATTCAAGAATGAGCGTGAAGACTATTCGACTGACAGTGGAGATCCGGAGGTCAGCGCCCAAGCAAAATTCGTCGCCGTGGATGACGACGATGGAGGTAGTTCGGTGACAAAGAAAACGACGTCTATCGGTATTCAAGTGTCACCACTAGAAGCAACAGAGACTTCTGAAGACGTCTCGATACGCCTGAACTTAACTGGGAAACCGAAGAGTGAGGTTAGTGTTTTGTTACAGGATTACAAAGAAGTCCTCACTGATCTTCCAGGCGAGTGCAAGATAGGCACTCATTCACTCAAGCTGACTGCAGATGACCCTGTACGTCAGAAACCTTACACAATCCCGTATGTTCGTAGGAACACGATTGAAGAAGTCGCGAAGATGCTTGATAAGGGAGTTATTGAGCAAAGTGAATCTCCTTATTCATCACCAATCGTGTTGGAGAAGAAATCCGATGGAACCAATCCATTCTGTGACGATTTCCATCGATTGAGGGCGAATGTCTTGCGATTGTATGCGGAATTAGTAACTTCAGGTATACCTTTATGGAAGAGAGTTTATACTCTAGATCAACGACAGACCGCTGATGTAAATGAATCCGTCGAAGTCGACGAATAGTAGGATCTTGAGATGGGCTCTGCGTCTACAACCCTTCAAGTTCCATATCGAGGCTATACCAGGATCGGAAAACGTTGGTGCGGATTTCCTGAGCAGAGCAGTCTAAGATTGTGAGCTGTTGACGTATTTTCTTTATGTATTAAGCAAGATAGCTTAGATTTAGTTCATTTTCAGTCAACATCTTCGGTGATAGATTGACATAAATTAAAAATATGATATATTGTCTTAAGGAGGGGGTGATGTTAGAAAGTCAAACTATCCCCTCAATTAAATCATCCCTTTGTTATATGTAGGAGAGGGAAGGAATGAATGCATTATGAGTTAGGCTTCACCGCACTCCACATAGTTAATCCAGGTGCAACATTCTTCTGTTGGGTGGGTTTGCCTAGCTTTGCATTTAGAGTCACTCTCTACTAGGAAGTCATAGAGGCAAGACCTATGGGTTTGGTGGTGGTGAAAATACTGTTTTGAAACTTAAATATGGCATGTTTTGCGCTGCATTCTGAAGTCCATGGAGTTCGAGAACTTTCCCACCAGAGTTGAGGCCTTCTTTTGATTCCTGGAAGCACTGAGTCACACGTCAAACCATGGAATCTTAATGGGAGTCGGAGCCAGAGTCCGAGTCATAATTGGAGAGTCCGAGTCTTAGTCCGAGTCAGAATTACAGTCCTCTCCACACTCGTCGAGAGTTGAAGGTGCTTAATTAGATGGAAGCACACTCCAGATTTAGTCGTGGTTATCACCGTCACTTAGCAACAGTACCACTTCATGAATAGAGACAAACGTTTAAATCATCGGAGAGATTTCATCTTGATTTCATCAAGTGGGTTATTTCTTATATGATTATCTCCGAAGAACACTGAACGTTTAATTATACCAGTATTATATTTCATATGTTTTATAGAATCAGTCAGATAATAAATTGAGTAATTTAAACATTTGAGAAATCAAAACCCTTGATATTTTTTGTATAAATTGTTTTACATATTAAACGGAGAATAAAGACAAGAAAGAAGATATTTGGCATAAATAGATATTTATTTGTTTTGGGTCAAGTTTGTGATTTTACAAGAGAATCTTACTTCTTTAACAAGTTAATGTTCATCTGAGTTCGATTTGATTTGATTTTGATTTGATTTATTTGTCAAGTATAAACAACATTCACATAAGCTTGACGGGATGACCAATGAAAGCCCTAGAGCTTATTTAAAACGGGGTCCCAACATAATAGAATAAAGTTAATACAAGTACAAAATTATAAATCATAATATATACATGGAACGTATTTACAGCAAACTTTAAACAGTTAATTAAAACATAAAAACTAGTTCAAAACATAAACACATTAAATAAATTAAAGTGAAACATTGAGAAAATAATATTTCAAGGCATATCATACTGTCGTTACAACGTCGCTTGCTTCAATTGTTTTAGTCTCAATTGAAAGAAACTCCTTAAGCACTCTTTTGAAATGTGCGTAGTTTTTTATTGCTTTAATATGATTAGGAAGAGAATTCAAGTATTTGATGGCATTGTAATAAAAGCAATTGCCAATACTACCAACTCGCCCTGGCAAGCTAAAGTTATAATGACTATTTCTTGTATCATAATTATGTAAGTTTGAGACAAGGTTAAAGTTGAGGCCAATATAATGATTTGCTCTCGAGTGGTAAATTTTATGTGCATGGTGCAGTATTAATTGTTTTGATCTTTGATTTACATCAAGTAGACCAGCTGCAGATAGCTCTCTGTAACCAACATGTGATCTCGGGCCTAAACAATTGATGAATCTTACCATCTTATTTTGTGTGATTTTCAACTTCTTTTGATCTAATTTGCCTAAATTAGAATACCAGGCAGGCGTAGGGCATAATCGATAAACATTGAATGAGAAGCAAACATAATATACGCCTTGCATGTAGATTCAACAATTTGATATCTAAACAAAAATCAAACGGGAGTTTGCCTTCTTTACAATAGATTCTACTAAAGAACAAAATGAAACCTTACAATTAAATTCGATGCCTAGATACTTAACGGATCTTTTTCTGAATGATTTGATCTTGTAAGCTGCGTTGAATTCACTTCCTTTTTCTATACTTTTGTTGGAAAACAAAATACTTTCTGTTTTACCCAAATGTAAAGATAGCATATTATCAGTCATCCAACATACACATATTGACATTTCTTCGCTGAGTTTTTTTCTCAACAAGTTTTGGGTAGAACTTGAAAAAAGTAACACCTGTCATCAGCATAAAGTAACAGCTTACAGTCTTTTACACAAATACACATATCATTAATATAACTCGTAAATAGGATTGGGCCTAAAATACTCCTTGTGGAACACCACAAGTTATTGGTAGCAATCTGGAGTATACATCATGAAACGATACCACCTGGTGTCGATTTGATAAATATGATCTGAACATGCCAAAGTTCGGTGCTGAATCCCATTACTTTTAAACTTAGTCAATAATATCTCGTGATTAACAGTATCAAAATGCCTTTTGTAGGTCAAGAAGCACCATACCAACGTAGTTTCCATGTGATGTTATTCGGTCCTCACATAATCTGTCAAATGAATTAGAACATGTTTCGGTTGAATAGTCATGTCTAAAGCCCAGATTGAAAATCATAAATGATATTTTCTTTCTTTGTAATATCTTTCAAGTTGAACACATGAATAGATTCTTTTCAAAAATTTTGGATACAATCACGTTAATTACACTTATTGGTCCTATAATTCCAACTTCTGTCTTGTCTTGTTTTTTATAAGCAATCGGTGTTACTTTGGCTATTTTTTCATGTCGTCTGGAAAAGTACTCGTTTCTAATACTGAGATTTATATTATTACACAAAGGTCCATATATACTCTAGCCGATCTTTCAAAAAATTTAAGCGGCGAAATCATTGTCTAATCCAGTACCTTTAGATACGTTTGATTTGCCGCAAACTCTGTTAAACACAAATTGCTCACTACGGTGATAACACACAAAAACTATTTCGAGTACACTTTTCTTTATAAAGAGTCACGAAGACAATGATTATCTGCATTGAAAAGATTATTAGATGGTGGTAGTTTTTAACCAAGTTTGCACGCAACTATTGTAAAATAGAATTAATTCTGTCCAGCGATTGTCAGTTTGTGCATGACACTAATTGGCCGTCGACACGAATGACAGATCTCTGTGTTCTTTGTTTTTCTATTTTCATCCTAAGTTTTTCAAATTATTACCAAGCTTCCCTCGAATCTTGCTTATTTTCTTTTATCTGGTTTTGCGCAAGTACTCGAGTTTGGCCTTCCTAACTTTTCTTTGAATCAAATTTCGATAATAATCGATATTTTTTGGAGAGTCGTTTCGTCATTCATATGTTCTTTCCAATTTTTGTAAACATTTATTCAGTTCACTCAGCTGTAACACACTGAAGTTGACTTCATGACTTTCCTAAAATTCATTCCCCTGGTATCCAATTAAATTCCCTACATGGACATTTAATTAGATTTTTTTCGGATTCTCCTACTTAGAAATGATTGATATCTAAATAGGGGTATCTTCTTTTTGTGCTGTCTTATGATGGGGGGGGGGGGGGGAGAGAACGAATAGCATTACAGTGTATTTTCATGTGTGATATGAATGATTGTTCGATATTACGGAGTGCATAAAGAACATAATAGATTGTGCTTTTTGCTGAGCTGTCAGAAGGATGTCATCAGTACTAGTTATTGCGCACAAGGTTTGCTATACCAAGAAGTGTTGTAATAATTTTATGAAAGCGTTTGGCTTATTACCCCCCCCCCCCCCACTCAGGAGGTCAACCATAAACGTATGATCTTTCCAGATTTTTAGAGATACGCCCTATTAGTATGGGAAGCTTTGTCAAAATTACCCCAGATGAGAGGCTTTTTGAGGGGAGCCAGCAAAATTACCACCTTTTCACAGGTTTTTGAAATATATCTATTTTGCGGGCCATATATGGGCCTGCCGCAGCGGAAGGGTGAATAAAGTATCCTACTCATGGTCATCCAATATTCTATTAATTTTTTTAAATATTATTAATAGACTATCCCATTTATGGTCATCCAATATTCTATTAATCTTACTAATATTATTAATAGAGTATCCCACTCATGGTCATCCAATATTAAATTAATATCAATAAAATAATTAATAAAGTATCCCATTCATGGTCATCTAATATTCTATTAACATTATTTATATTATTAATAGAGCATCCTACTCATGGTCATCCAATATTCTATTCATATTCTTTATATCATTAAAAGAGTATCCCACTCAAGGTCATCCAATATTCTATTAATGTCACTAATATTATTAATAGAGTATCCCACTCATGGTCATCTAATATTCTATTGATATTATTTATATTATTAATAGAGTATCCCACTCCTGGTCCTCCAATATTATATTAATATCATTAATAGAGTATGCCACTCAAGGTCATCCAATATTATATTAATATTATTAATATTATTTATATTATTGTATTAATATTGTATTAAAAATACCATCCTTCCAATTTCTTTATTTTGTCACATTTTACTTCCTCCGTGAATTCGTTGAACTCCGGTCGATCAGTGTTAGAGTAAATTGGGGTAAGTGGGACACTGGGGTAAGTAGGAAACTTTGGGGGAAATTACATATATGCATATGATTAAGACATGCCTTCTTGGAGAAACTATTTTAGCGAGAATAAACATACATCTAGCAACAAATTACATGCCTGTTTGGGAAAAATTGACAGCTATCTGAAACATAATCGTTAAAAATTTGTAATATCTCACGTCTTGACATAAAACGAATTTTGAGAATACACACGCATGCAAACGTGTTTTTGTGTTTTCCAGATCCCCTTTGTTTTAGGGGTAACATGGCATTGAGATTGTTCACAAAATTAATACAAAATTAGAAAATAATCTAAAATTACACATGATGTAAACAAAAGACAAGATGCTATTGTTTTAATTAACTGTCACATTTACCCCATATGCTAGGAGTAATTGGGGCGCACCAATTTCTACAGTATTTCAATGTATAAACAAGTTCGCGAAGACAGGTCTTCATTCCGCACTTTTATTTCACACTTCTTTGCATGTACCCACTTACCCCAATTTGACTGAGGAAGAGGAAAAGTGGAGTAGTGATGATTAATATTGTCACTTTGACCTTCATTTGGAGGAATTTTTAACCAAAACATTTCTGAAACGTTTATATGTAAATTAACTTCAAAATGATATATGATTGCTTTAACAATTAAAAAAAAAAATGTTTAAATATATAATGCTTAGGTAGATTCAAAGGTATCCCACGGGTTTCGTCGCTGTCTTAAAGGGGGCACTGCTATTGTTGAATTATGCAGACTTTAAACAATTCGTTTTCGTAAAGTTTAGATTTGATAATGAAGAAATTTGTAATACGGGAAAGAAATAAGGTTTATTTTTAAATATTGTATCTTTTGTTTACTTTCATACACAAAGGGGGTGAAGGACGGGGGAGATTCTTGCTTTGTTTACAGAATTACACATCTAAAAAGTGTTATTGAGCTTTGTTTTTATAAAAATCATATTTTTTATAATTTGAAATGTGTACAAGAAAAAGAGTAAAAATGAGTCGTGATAATGTTTAAACAAATAGTTTAATCAGTTATTATGACCTCTTAGAAATGATATTCCCGATACATAAACAGTGTTTATTAAGACAGAGATCTCTGTTTCTCACTTTTAAACCACATTTTATTCCATGCATTATGCTGTCCTACTTACCCCAACATGACGTGGTAAGTGGGACAATGGAGTAGTAATGATTAATTTTCACTGTAACCTTCATTTGGCGGAAATTTTAACCTAAACATTTATAACATGTTTATATCTAAATAAACTTAAAAATGAGGTATATGATTGCTTTATTGAGTATTCCATTTTTTTTTTTTGTAATGCTAACGTAAACGCTTGAGTGACCCACTTACCCCAATTTACCCTACAAGGAAAGTCTTTATTCTAACCCTGGCAATTTTTTATATTTTTTTCGAAAATGTGGACAATCTTGTAGTCCTACAGTGCAAAAAACAAACAAACAAACAAACAAACAAAAACGCTGATAATAAATATGCAACACCAATCTGGTATGAAACATGTGATGTTAGATTTTGTAATCAGATTGCTATCTCTCTAAAACCACTTGGTGCCAATAGAAATTCTGAAAAACCATTTTGTTGAAATTCTTGCAGGTATCATTTGATATGTACTCATCTAAAAATATCATAAACACAAATATACCAGCAAATTTAGTTTTACACTTTAAACATAAATTAGTCATTTTGACTAATAAAAATTAGTCCTGCCATATGTCTGAAATGACTAGAAATAATTAGTCAGATGACTAACGTTTAGTCATTTCAGACACTTTTGGATTAAGTCAGATGACTAGAATTAATTAGTCAAATGACTAAAGTTTAGTCATTTCAGACACTTTGAGATAAATCAGATGACTAGAAATTAATTAGTCAGACAAAGCCAAAATATTAGTCAAATGACTTATTTGTAGCTGGTCATATTTTAAGGCCATATTTTATGTAAAAACTAAAGAAATGAAGCAACTAAATCTCTTCTTGATTTAACAACAGATCTATTTCAACATAATCGGGCTATACATAATAATAATAATAATGATACTAATAATAATAAATGGTCTATACTTTTAACTCGATAAAACATATTTACAAAATTTCATTTTTACATAGTACAACATATATTATTAAAAATATATAGCATAATAATTAACATTATCATGATAACAAATACTCTGAATTGTTGTAATAAAGGATTACATAGTAAATAGCCTGTCAAGACATAATAGTGTTATTACTGTAGCTAAAAGGCAAATTTGTGAGGCCATACACCTTAAGTAGCAGAGGAGGAAGAGAGTGAGAGGGTGAGGAGAGACACAGAGTAAGAGTGAAAGTGAAAGGAGAACAAGACGGGGAGGACAGAGGAGAGAGAGACACCAGGATGGAGAAGAATGGAAAAAGTCTAAAGCAAATTTATTATTTAAAAACAAAGTAATTAAAACGCATAAATGTAAATTCGAAAATATTGGTTTCAATGAAGTAATTCCCAATCATCACCTTCTACTTCAGCAAATAATATAATAATTATGTATATCGTATTGCTTTGAATATGTAGACATGTATACATGACACGTTGCATTCACTGCTGCAATACATTCAAACAAGGTAAAGTACGTGTACAGTGTAATATAAGGTTGAAATACAAGAACATTATGCAGAATAGAACAAAAAAAAAAAAAAAAAAAAAAAATGCAGGAAATAGCATGTATCTGAAGTTCAGCTTGTCTTGGAAATTTCAGCAATAACAAATAGCAAATATTCCCCAGCTAACAAAGGTAACATATCTTCATACTGACGAAAGTTTCAATCGTCCGATAGCACGTTCAACGTGAATCCTTGCTGATTCAATGCGACGTGTCTTGACTGTGGCGTGTGTTGAGTTGCTTCCAATGTTAATGATGGTATGTTTTAGTGTTGCTCCCCCTTTTTGCTCGGAGGTCTCTTATGAGAAAACAACGATCAGCCATGACGCCATCGCCATGTTCAGTGTGGTTCAAGCAACCAGATTCTTGTGTGATCTTTTAATCTGATACACTACCTCCAAAGCTGAGAGAGAAAAATGAAGTTACCCCTTGGAAATGTTGCAACTAAGAGCTTTGGAGTATTGTGATGGTTATAAGATGACCAAGTTATTCTTTGAGAACAAGGCTTTGATGGGGTTAAATATTGCAGTAAACTCTATAATTGTTCTAGTGTTAATATCTAAAACTCTTCGGAAGACTTGCCCTAACTTGTTCCTTTGTTGACCATTTGATGAGAAGTGGTCGCAGTTTAAGGTCCAGAAAATTTCAAAATATTCCAATTCCAAATGTATCTGCCAGTCCACGATTTGTAAAACCATGTCGAAGACGGAAAAGTGTCATAATGAATTCTTCATACACAGTGAATATCCTTGAACGATGTTCCTGAAAAATAAGGCCATTAAAATAAAAAGAATTATTAGACAGGCATTATAAAATCCCTGGAAGGGCATCTATATGATAATTGAAATATTTGTCTCTCTCATCATGATCTTTATTCCTTACATGAATTCATTTGATTTTCAAATTAGTTATTACTATTATTATTATTATTATTATTATTATTATTATTATTATTCTATTCGGCAGAAAAATGACAAACAATGTAAATAAAAATGGTTCCACATAAAAACATATTATTAAAGAACACAAAAATATTAAGACACTGTTTTCACCTGGCTGGGCTGCCAGGCCTTGGGCAAAGTTAACTAAATAACTACCGTCTGCGGACCGCTCTAACCTATTTTCCAGCCAGGTGAATTCAGTGTTGCAATATATGTGACATTAACAATTATAACATAACATTCAAAACTTTAAAAATCATTACAAAAAAAATCAGTTTAAAATGGTACAAATTGTGTTTTAAAAAGGCGTTCAAGCAGTTTTTGAGTCTCTTTCAAGTAGACATGACCACACCAAATTGGAAAGGTGTCTTAATTCCTAAGATAAACATATGAGACATAATGTACTATAAGCTAATATATAAGTAAATTGCAATTAAATAATTATGTGAAACGATAAAAAAATACCCTGCAATGACAATAATATTGCACACCTCTATTAAAGAAATAATGGCATTCAATTGGCGAAATAAACCATTTAGTCCAATATCTAAAATACACTCCCTCTAAAAGGTGAGATTGTTATTCAAAAATGATTTTCATGTACAGATTCAAGTACATAATTATAGAACATGAAGTGAAAATACCTCAGATCTAGCTGGAGAAGCTTTCGGTGTTCTGAATTCAATTCAATTCAATTCAATTCAATTCATTTATTTCTCCACAATAATAAAAGTACAATATGTACGTTGCATATATACAAACAAAATTAAAACTTATACAATAATATACAATAACATTGGAAATGAGAAAACTGAACAATTATTACGATGTGATGAAATAGAAAAGACGTTATTACTGCGGAGGGAGCCAACTGGAAGACAGAAAAAAGTCTTAAAGCGTTGGCACCCAAACATGTAAAATACATTGAGGTAACAATCAAATATTACGTTAAATAGAATAGAAAGGTGAGAACAAAACAAATAAAGAAAACAACAGCAAAATGATAAGGAAACTCTACTAAGGTTGTGCTCGATTAAGTGATGTATCTATCAAGTGTCTTTTTAATTTTCGTTTAAAACATTGGAGTGACACTGAGTTTTTTTATTTCATTTGGTAAAGAACTCCACAGTTTTGGGCCGGTAAAACAGAGAGTGGATTTTTCATAAGATGTACGTATTTTGGGAAAGTGAAAATCATTAGAAGATCGAGTTTGATAAGAGTGGATACTTGCATTAATAGGAAATAAATCAGTAACATAATGAGGAAGTACATTGTTTTTACATTTATACATGAACATACCAGTTTGTAGTTGAAAAATATCGTAAATACTTAGTACTGTAAGTTTATGTAATAACGGAGCAGAATGAGCGATATACGAGGATTTTGATATTAGACGAATTGCTTTTTTCTGTAGTTTAAAAACTCTATCAGAATATGACTTAGGACATCCAGCCCAATTTATATTGCAGTATGATATGTGAGGTAAAAATAAGGAATTGTAGATAGTAAGAATTTTTTCGGGTAACAGATTGCGCAGGCGGTATAAAATACCAACAACTTGAGAAACTTTAAAACAAACATCTTCCAAATGATATTTCCATGACGTAGATTCATCAATATGAACACCTAAAAATTTGGTATGATTTGTATGTAATGATTGAGATTTATCCATTTTGATTTTTATATCTTCAATATCATAATTCATTTTGCTAAAAATCATAAAGCTAGTTTTGGACATATTAATAATTAACTTGTTACATCATTTTCTAATTCTTTGTTAAGCGTTCTATTAATAAAGGGAATGTTTTTATGGGTAAAAAAGATAATTGTATCGTCAGCAAACTGTATAAAATTTAGTATATTTGATGAACGCTGGATATCATTAATGTAAATCAGAAATAGTAATGGGCCAAGGATAGAACCCTGCGGGACACCACAAACAATATTTAACATATTTGAGTTCGTAGAATTTATTGTTACATACTGTTTTCTATTGCTAAGATAATTTTCAATCCATTCATTGGGAACACCTCGTATGCCACAATGATATAATTTTTTCATTAAAATATTATGGTCTATAGTGTCAAAAGCTTTTGACATATCTAGAAAGACACCTACTGTTGTATTTTTATTTTCAATGGAGTTTGTAATATCTTGGGTAAATTTTGTGATCGCTAATGATGTTGACAGGCCCTCTCTAAATCCATACTGAGTATTATTTAATAAGTTATGAGTACATACAAACCTGGAAATTCTGTTGAAAACACATTTTTCGATTATCTTGGAGAAAACAGTAAGTACAGAAATTGGCCTATAATTAGACATATTATCTTTTGATCCGGATTTAAGAACTGGTATAACCTTAGCTACTTTGAGATTATCTGGAAAAATGCCAGTCGACAATGATCTGTTAAAAATTTGACACAATGGTTTACAAATAAAAGGCATTACTTTCTTTACAACTTTAACATCTATGTGGTCAAAACCAGAAGAGGTATCATTTAAAATTTGTCAGCTATTGATATAATCTCACCTTCAACAATCGGTTGAAAGAACATTGAAGAAGAACGAGGATTTGAAAGATATTCCGAAAAATGTTTTTGAAACATATCATTGGGATCATCTAATTTTTTTTTTTTTGTAAATTAGGGCCTATCGAAATGAAATATTTATTAAATTCGTTAGCCATTTCCTTTGGATTGGATACATCATTGTTGTTATGTATAATTTTGGAAGGCATATTTTGTTTACTTTTGGTTCTATTCAAAACAGTATTTATTTCTTTCCAAGTAGCCTTTGAGTCCCCGATAACAGAACAAAATTTGGAATGAAAATATTTTATTTTTGTTTTTTAGATTGCCTATGTGCATTTATTACGGAATGTTTTATAGATTCTTTCATTCGCGAATGTCCGTTCTGAAATGATTTTTTTATATAAAGCTTGTCTTTTTTTACACATCTTTTTAAGTTCCTTTGTAAACCAAGCCTTGTTTTTCCGATGGTTCATACTTTTTGATTTTTTGAGAGGAAAACACTTGTTATATATATCTAGAAAATATCTACAAATTCATTATAACTATCATTTACATTTGTAACATGAATATTCCAGTCAAGGTCCTTTAAATTTCTACAAAATATTGCAATATTATAATCATTGACTACACGTTTAAAGTTGTTTACATCATTAGAGGTTATAAATATACACCTTGGAGAAATCACACTAAATATGGGTAAATGATCACTAATGTCTCCAAAGAGAATACCACTTTCATTCACCGTATCTGGCTTATTTGTTAAAATGTTGTCTATTAATGTAGCAGAATCTTTTGTTATGCGGGTTGGTTTATTGATAACTGGGTAAAATGAAAAGAACAAAAAAGATCTGTAAATTCATTATTGATAAGTCACTCTCAGATGATAAAAGATTTATATTTATATCTCCAAAAAGTAGCAAGACATAGCAGAAGCGGATCTAGAGGGGGGGGGGGGTTGGGGGGGTTGCAACCCCCAAAAAAAAAAAAAAAAATCCGGGGACCATTTTTTTTTTTTTTTTAAATCTTATCTTTTTTTTTAACTTGTAATTTTATTTTATTTTATTTATGTATTTATTTTATTTATCATATCATATCATTATTATTATTATCATTTCTTTTTGGAGGGGGAGGAGAGGAGGGTGGGCGAACAAATAGAAATACTAGAAAGTGCCTGTTTATTAATTCCATATATCTTTTAAAACCCAATATTTTCGGCTCGCGCTTCGCGCTCGCGGATACAAATATAATGCACAAATAACTCAAATTTTGAGCTCAAAATTTTCGGCTCGCGCTTCGCGCTCGCAGATACTTAATAGGGTCTACAATACACAATTATCTAAAAAAAAAATTCATTATACTAGAAAGTGCCCCTTTATTTATTCCATATATCTTTTAAAACCAATATTTTCGACTCGCGCTTCGCGCTCGCTGATACTAAATCATAATGCACAAATAACTTCAATTTTGAGTTCAAAATTTTCAGCTCGCGCTTCGCGCTCGCAGATCTTAATAGGGTCTACAATACACAATTATCTTTTTAAAAATTAATTAATACAAAAAGTGCCCCTTTATTTATTCCATATATCTTTTATAACCAAAATTTTCGGCTCGCGCTTGGCGCTCGCTGCCTATCATAATGCACAAAATAACTCCAACTCTAAAATTGTTTAAATAATTCCTCGTTTTAGGTCAGTATAGGCCTATAAATCGGGGTTGTCTAAAACTCGCGCTCGCTAAAAAAAAATTAATTATACTAGAAAGTGCCCTTTATTTATTCATATATCTTTTAAAACCCAATATTTTCGGCTCGCGCTTCGCGCTCGCTGATACTAAATCATAATGCACAAATAACTTCAATTTTGAGTTCAAATTTTCAGCTCGCGCTTCGCGCTCGCAGATACTTATAGGGTCTACAATACACAATTTTTTTTAAAAATTAATTAATACTAAAAAAGTGCCCCTTTATTTATTCCATATATCTTTTATAACCCAAAATTTTCGGCTCGCGCTTGGCGCTCGCTGCCTATCATAATGCACAAATAACTCCAACTCTAAAATTGTTTAAAAATTCCTCGTTTTAGGTCAGTATAGGCCTATAAATCGGGATGTCTAAAAACTCGCGCTCCGCGCTCGTTTGCTCGCTCCGCTCGCAAGATTTTTTTTTCATCCCCTCAACCCCCCCCCCCTTGGAAAAAACCTTGATCCGCCCCTGCATAGAACGAGGAATATGTTGGAGAGTATTTTGTAAAACATTCAGAAAATTATTCATTAGTTGACCAGGTGGTCTGTATATACAACCGATAATAACATTCTCATTCATTTTCAAAAATATAGCTTCACAATATTCATTGTTAATATTGAGATTATGCATTATACTGTATCTTAAATTATTCAATATAAAAAAAAAACCAACGCCACCACCGCGTCTATTTTCTCTTTCCTGGCCAATAAAAATGTAATTATTAAGTTGACATAGATTAGGATCTGATTTTTTTTAACCACGTTTCCGACAAGGTAATAATACTAAATTGTCTATCAAAATTATTTAAATATAGAGATATTTTATCAAAATTTTTCGTTAAACTACGACAGTTAAAATGTATAATTGACATATTTGTTTTTGCAACAATACCTGAGAGGCATTCATTAAATTTTCCAACTGTGAAATATGTAGATTCTCCAAAACTATTTGCATCATCTGACATCATAAAACTTCACCATGATGTCGAGCGAGACGCTTCGTACACACAAGATAATAAAAATAGTAGAGTTTCGTAAGAAATGAATCATTAAAAGACATATTAAGGAATACATATTGACATTATTGATTAACAACAAAAATTATAGTACAAGAATTCCAGTAAATTCAAATTCTATCTAAGAGCAGGATAGTTCTGGAATGTATCATTGCTCAAATATTTATAACCTAGAAAAATGGACAAAACGAAGCTATAAAGTTACTGTATAACATGGAAAAGTTGTTGTTTTGATTAACGCAAGTAATATAATATCAAACATTCAAAATATTAAAAAAATATTGCAGCCTGGCTCACTTCTGGGAGAGAACTCACGGCGGGTCAGACAACACTGAAAAAATTATTTCGTAAGTTCTACTAAGCAAAAGTTCGTAAAAACGATGTCTAGTTCTACTAATTAGTAGTTTGTAAGGCATGTTTAACGATGCAATAAATTGGTTGGACGTGCCGAACTAATTTGCTTTACCAATAAAACTGTTCGTACGGCAGGGGCTTTACCAATTTTAAACCTGCCCTACTAGCGCTATAGGATCGTAAAAACGATGTCTCTTTCTACTAATCTTGGTTAGTTCGGCATGCTCAACTAAGTTTAAAACTCGTTTGGCTTGCTGAACAAATCAGTCATACAAATATGCTGTACGATGTGTGGTATAAGACACACGAAACTGAAAATAAGAAGCAACAAAAGCAAGTGAAATAATTGTTCGTTCATAAACTGTTTAATAACATTGGAAGTCAATGACAAAAATACATAAAATAACAATTCCATGTTATAGCGATTGAGAATTAAATTGAGAAAGTGAAATTGTTCGTTCATTCATAAACTGTTTAATAACATTGCAAGTCAATGACAAAAATACATGAAATAACAATTCCATGTTATAGCGATTTAGAATTAAATTGAGAAAGTTATTATGGTTTCACCCCCTTAATATTGCTACAACAAAATTATACAAAATTTTCATTCAACTATCACATTTAGCAACCTGAAGTGCATTTCTATAGAAAGTGCTTTAAAAATTTGATAATCAACCTGTAAATCAGTGTCAATATATTTAATTGTTCAAATTTAAACATAAAAAATGAAGCCAACATTTCTTTAAAAATCTCAAATTTTGATTAACATGACTGATCACATCAAATCCAACAAGCTGAAATGGGACGTATAATTGTTTTTTACCTCAAATTTAACCAAAAAAGCAGAATGGAAAGGAAATCATTTAGAAAACCAATGTTTTGGCTCAAAATGTTTTTGTTTTTTTATTATTATAATCACCCAAAGAGAAACTTTCTCTTGAGATGATTTTCACTAAATTTGACTGATTTTTATGAATAATAAAAAAAAACATGTTTTTTTAAAAGTGACTTCTTTCATTATTTTAACTAAAACTTGGCATTCTTGGTCAAATTTGAGGTCATAAATGCATTCCATGACTCGTTTCATTTTCTAAAATGTAGTTTCCCATGCATTAAACAAGGATAAATGAGAGTCGGGGTACATCGTAATACTGAAGAGTTCAAAAATTGGTACCCTATTGCTACAACAAAATTACACAAAGTTTTCATTCAACTGTCTCATTTAGCAACCTGAAGTGCATTTCTATAGAAAGTGCTTTAAAAATCTGATAATCAACCTGTAAATCAGTATCAATATATTTCTTAATTGTTCAAATTTTAATATAAAAAATGAAGCCAACATTTCTTTAAAAATCTCAAATTTTGATTAACAAGACTGATCACATCAAATCCAACTAGGTGAAATGGGACGTGCAATTATTTTTGACCTCAAATTTAACCAAAAAAGCAGAATGGAAAGGAAATCATGAAAAAAATACTGTTTTGGCTCAAAATATTTTAGAAAAGCTAAAAAAAAAAAAAAAAAAATTATTTTATTCTTATTATAATCACCCAAAGAGATACATGTAGTTCTAAGGATCAGTTTTGAAAAGTGGAGTATATCAAAACTTTCTCTTGAGATGATTTTCACTAAATTTGAGTGATTTTTATGAATAAAAAAAAACAAAAAAAAGTTTTTTTTTAAGTGACTTCTTTTATAATTTTAACTACACAATTGGCACTCTTGGTCAAATTTGAGGTCATAGATGCATTCCATGACTCGTTTCATTTTCTAAAATGTAGCTTCCCATGCATTAAACAATGATAAATGAGAGTCGGGGTACATCGTAATACTGAAGAGTTCAAAATTTGGTACCCTATTAATATTGCTACAACAAAATTAGACCGTTTTACTTTTCATTCAACTATCTACTTTCAACTCCAGTTGGAGTAAAAAAAGACTCAAACCTGATCTATCCCGTTAACAAAATCCAAAGTCAATTTCACTCAGTATAGACCTAATATGCAGCGACAAGACATTGAGTGATGCTTGAGAACTTTACAAGACAGTTATTCAAGAAGATTTACTAATTTTGAGACCACATTTTGCAAAGGTTGGATGGACTGATTGTCTTCAAGGTCTAGGATGACTCTTTCAACAAAGAGAGCCGTCTTGGTCAAACATCGGGGGTTGTGCATTTTGAAGGTATAAGTAGCTGTCATGTAGCAGCTGAAGGAGCTGATGATGTCTTCACTTATTGGGAGTAAAGAAGTATCAAACCAGCACGATTCTGAATTCGTTGAAGTCTCTGAATATCCGAAAGGTATATCAATTGAAAGTGAATTGGCATTATCAAGACGACTTAAAACCAATGAACGAACAGCATGATTGCAGGCCTCATTGGTTAGCAGCTTCCTAACTCTCGAAATATTATACAAGTGGAAATTGAGTGTCTTGCAAAGTGAAGTAACATGGTGAGACATTGATAGAGATGAATCAAGTTCAACACCAAGAGTTCTAACAGATTCAGTAGGTTCAACTGTGACATTACCAATTAACAAATGAACATGATCAGGTAGATAATGTCGAAGTCTGGGAGAAATGGTCAATATAGATTCTGTTTTTTGTTCATTCAAGAGTAACTTATTCCTAATCATCCATTCATTGACTTCCCCAACACATTTCTCGATCAAAGAAATTGCATTCTGGAAACTAGTTTGAGATTTTGGATTGAACATATAGTATAATTGAACATCGTCAGCATATAAATGAAATTTGACATTATTATTCCTCAAAATATCACCAAGTGGTCTCAAATACAAAGTAAATAGAAGAGGCCCCAATACGGAACCCTGAGGAACACCATATTGCAAATTAAGAGTGTGAGACAATTGGTTACCTATGGACACTCTAAATGATCGACCCTGTAAGTATGACTGAAACCAATTCAGGCACATAACTAGGATTTTTACGGGAGGGTTCGAAATCTGCAAAAGTGGACCAAAAGGTACATCAAAATTTTTTGAGGTCACGCCGGGCGAGCAAAAAGGTACATTAAAATTTTTTCACGTCACGCTGGCCGCGCCGATAAGCGTGGGGGGGGGGGGAAGTGTTCAAAATTTTCTGGGCTTCTGCATCAAGAAGAGTACCAATTATAGCTATCTATAGGGTAGCTAAGAAACGGCCCCAAAGAAATTAATAAGCAAACAAAAAATTATCCATTCTTTTTTTTTTTTTTTTTTGTAAAGCGGACTTCTGGTGCCAGCAGGAGGGGGGGAGGTTCGTCGACCCCCCCCCCCGAACCCCCCCTGGTCCAGACATAAAGAAGTCGGATTCCAATCGGCGTAACAACACTGAGCGATCAATGGTGTCAAAGGCGGACTTCAAGTTAAGCATGACCATTATTACTCCTTGTCTGTTGTCCATTGCTAACAGTAGATCATGCTTGACCCGAAGTAACGCCGATTCTGTACTGTGATTGGCTTTGTAAGCAGATTGTAACATTTCATGGAGACTCCAACGATCCAGGATGACTCTTTCAACGAAGAGAGCCGTCTTGACCAAACATCGGGGGTTGTGCATGTTGAATGTATAAATAGCTGCCATGTAGCAGCTGAAGGAGCTGATGATGTCTTCGCTTGTTGCAACAACCACTCCATCCACAGCTATCTGGAACTCTGCTGCTTCTGTCAGCTGGCCACTGTACTTGATGACAGGGAAGGCATTTCATCCTGCAAAGAAATGTTAATGAGATTTGAATTTGATTTGGAGGAAAAAGATATTTGATTCAGAGGAAAAAGGTATTTGTTATCTACCACCCAATATAAAAAAAAGGCGATAGCATTGTTGGAAGTGGAACAAGGAGTTTCTATTAATTGAATATGTAAAAGCAGCATCCACGCAGTGACGCCCATGAATTTCAGTACGCATTCAAGAAATACATTCAGCGATATTTTGTTCCATGCAAAAATAATGATTAATCTGTTTTCTATTTCATCTTACAATACAAGACCAGGTAAAGATTCAAATATTATTTTATTACTGTACAAAAAATACATCATGTTGGCTAGTGTCATTTGCTATTGGATTTGTGGACCGAGCACTGACCTATGGTCATGCACTTGTGTACCTCAATCCAAAGATTAAGTTGTAAGATTTCATGAAAATCCCTTTATGTACATGACTTTAGTATAAATACTTATCCAATCTTAAGTCTGGAGTTAATGACCCCATATACAAAAACAGTACTGCCAACCTAAAAGCGTATTTTTGTCTTTTTCACTTGGATAAGGGGTACCAAACTCATTAAATGTCAATAATTATTCAGATCATAGAAATGTCAATCTCCATCCACCTGTCGACCTGAAAACCTTTTATTATTCAATTATTTTCAATAGAAAACAAGGTAAATATGCCAAACATTTTGACAAGTGTGTCATTCCTGCACCAAAGGCATTCGTTCTGGTAAATGAGGGACATAGACAAATCACTGGACAATTAAATGTTTTCTATGAAGACAGGTGCGATGTAGTATGGCATGATGGTGATGTGCATTCATAGACATCTATAGATCTTAGTACCCCCTAAAGAAGCGAAAGAGGATAGAAAAAGTACGGAATACGCTTTTTTGTTGGCAGGTCCGCAAAAAGAAAACAAATTCAACAGGCTTAGTGCAAAAAAAAATATGAAAAAATTTAAAAGATACTGTAATGATATTTACATTATACAACAAAAAGCAGAGCTACATGTAAGTCAGCTTGATGTTGTACTTAATAGGATTAGGAGATGTCTGAAGGAGTGTACCCTTACTACTAGATCGAGGGCAGAATAGCATTTAGCCTGTGCCATCTCGGGCTCCATGAACATAATTTCTCCAAACAAATCTATCTTGCATGACTGTTTGTAGTTCCTGGTTGCTAGAAAGTCCAGTATCTTTTTTGAGTACATTCACAAAAGTATCTCGGCAACGTCCTCTTTTCCTGTTGCCTTGCTTTGGTTCCCAAAGGATGAGCGGATTGGCAGAGAGTTGGCAGAGAGTTCGGGATGTCGCATACCCTTACAGTTTTACTTACAGTCTCTTCATTCTCCTTAGGCTCCTTGAAGATGTTGCCAGTCTTCTCCCTGAACATTGTTGGTATCATGATTAAGGCCGCTCTTGTTACAGCATCTGCAAAAGAAGGAAAACTTCATATTTACTGCAAAGCCCTCTAATTTATCCATTATTGGTAAAGTCGAGCTAGTATACATTTTCCAATTCATATCCATTGTACAAAGAAACATTATCAAATTATATCATTAAACATGACAATGTCACAAAATTGAACAAGATATAAAGGTGCCCTCACACACGGCGTGTTGAGCTAACGTTTGACCAGCGTTCTTGGAATTTGGTGTGTACGCTCGAAAACGTTGCTACTCGTTAACAACACGCAATTAATCGTTGTCTGAACGCGAATGTACGCTGAGATAAATTCATAATTTATTACACGTTCACAGTTTGAGCGTTTCTAGCGCGTAACAACGCACTTATCAATAGGTTCTGTATGCGCTGGGCATTAGCAGTGTGAACGTTATGCGCGTTCGATGTTCGTTCCCTTGTCGTTCTCTATTCGTTCCCTCGTCGTTCTCTGGTCGTCCAAACGCGTCTAATCTATCTCGGGAAGTTTTTTTTATTATTATGGTTATTCCTATTCTTTTCATTTTTAATCAATATCTTTGAATGCATCGATTTTTTCCTCCTCGAATAAATTTTAAATAATAATGATATAAAATATTCCTTTATCGGAGAAGAAATTATGGGATAATCAATCACATGTAATTCAATATAAATGTAGAGTACATGTATTAAAGTGAACTATAAATGTAATATCTATATATTAGCTCTATCATGCCATGTAAGTATGTTTAGAAAGATTTTCGTCAGTGTGTTATTTATATAATTTTTAAAAACAAACCTTCATATTTTGGTTAAGAAAAAATTTATTATGATGTATCTAGGAATAGGTATAAACCAAAAGCCTTGACCACGGAAAGAATAAGGGAAACGGAAGAGGAAAACACAGATGGGGAGAACTGGGTAGACAAAAGGAAAGAGAGGTGTAAAAAGAGAATGAAAAAGCAAACAGACTTAGACAGAGATAAATCAGTACTAGTAAGTTAGATGAAGAGACATAAGTTAAAAGTGAAGATGTTATTTTATGAGAAATGTAAGTGGATAACGAATGTATATATATATATAAATTGTGATTAGCAGAGACTGCTGCAAGATGTAAAAATGTAGGAACAAAGTTTAAACTTAATAAACGATTAGTTTGTATGAAGAAGTGTTATATCTGATCTGTAAATCTAAAAAATGTATTATATGTAGTACGTCAAGGTCGTTGCATTAACATTGAACATATTTGGTGCTATATTACTATTTTTTCCCCGTTCGTTTTTGGTAGGTGTGGAGTTTTTTGGGGGTTTTTTTTTTGTGTGTGTTTTGGTATGAGTTTGTTTTTGTTGTTGAGTGTGGTTTTTGTGTGGTGTGCTGTTGTCCTTGTGTTGTTGTGGGGTTAAAAGCTTTGTTCGATGATGCTGCGTGAATTATATGGCATCCAAAATTGTTTATGTTTCGATTTTTATATGTATTTCTTATTTATATTTGCCATGTTAAAAGTGGGTAGTTGTTGTTGTTTTTTTTTGGTGTGTTGTTAACTAGTTCATGCATTTCTTGATAATTTTGCTTGAATGTTGAGAACAGGGTTGTTTGGTGTGTTCGCTCTTTTCTTGTTTGCTGTGTTTTGTTCGGGTGCTTATGTATGAGTTCTTCTTGATGCGTGGTTTGTATAGTCTTACTTGCCCTGCTATTAATTTATTTCTTTTTGTGTTATTGAGCATTTCTTATATTTTATGTTTGTCAATAGAATTGATAGGATCTCTGGTGGGGGAAAAAAAGTTCAGTCTTCGTTGGCTTCTTGTTTGATTAAATCAAGATTTAACTAAGAATCAAGGCGGGATTTTGTAGCAGTTGTGGCTTGTTCAAATTACACTGTTCGTCAATATGATGCTGGTTGATATATTTTTCTTTTTGCTCAATCTATCAAGCTCGCTTTTGGTGGTTGTGAATTTCTGTCTAATGTTTTTGGTTTGCCCGCTCTTCACTTTGGGATTTGCGTCTGTTGGTATTAGTTCTTGGACGCGTCCCTCGTCCCCTTCCCTGGGATTTTCTTCAAAGTTTGTCACCCGTCCAGATATGCTGGATGCCGGTGAGGTTGATCGTCTATTTGTCTTTTAATGTTTTTTTGTGTGCCCTTTGTTCACGCGAACCCCACCGAGGCCCCCTTCTAGTCCTACCCCAAGGAAAACAACGTCTGAGGTGGAGATTTGTTATTGTTCTTTTAAGAATTAATCTAGATTATTGAGTGACCTAGTCTCTTTGACTCTTTTTTGTCTAGGCGGTTGGTTCTTGTTGTTTTGGTGAGGTTTAATGGTTTGTTTTGTATGTTGTGGGGGTGCAAAATATATTGTATGATTGGGGTTGTGTTTCAAACATTCCTCTGTATTGCATTTTTATCTACCAACGGAATATTTTTTTTATCTTCCTTAAATTGTATTGTAAAAGTCAAGCCTAAATCTATAGTCAATAAAATAATTATCATGAATGACTTATTTTACAGCCTGTGTGCATCAAGTGCTAAACTATATAATTTAATGGGGATAAATTGTTTTGATGATATTTTATAGGGTCTTAACGTTTTGTTTGCATTTCCTTTTTTCTCAGTGCATTAATATGATTTGGGGGAGAGTTTTTAAAGATTCAATCCGAATTTTCACCAATCTCGTTTTTTACTTCACCTTCTCTGTGCCTCTCTAGTATCAACGGGACCTAAGTGCCTTTCCACCAAAAATAAAGATTTAACTTATAAGATTCAATATAAAACCAGATACATCCTCTAGGTCTCATGTTTTTCCTCGGGGTCGGAACCAGGTGGTTAGGTGATTCTTGTAGGGTTTGCTGTGGGTGTTGTGTTGGTCCGTTTGATTTTGGCGCCTAGTGGAATAGCGAGAAGACCCTAGAGGGGTGCTGAGGCTGTTTTTCTCACAGGAAAATTAGACAAAATAATAGCGATGCATCATGTGTGGGTTACAAGGAGCTTTTTGGGAAAAAGGTCCACCTTTGTTGTTGAGAGTCGTTTTGAGAAGTGTCCAATAAATATGTTTTCTTAGTTTGTTCCCTAAATGAAGTGTAGGTAAGATCTGTTTAGGACAAACATATTCAAGAGAATTGAAGGTTTCAAGAGCAAGAATGTCATGTGCGCTTGGTTTTAGCGCAAAAAATAGTTCGCACCTTTTTAGGTGACTGACAGATGTAGATGAAATATGCCTTTGTTAATTCTTGAAATCCCTAATTTCAAGACTGGAGGGTGCTGATGTCGCGGCCAAATGTTCCTCTACATACTCTGGTTTAACGGACGTACATCTACACTCGAACTTTATCAATATTAGTATGGTGTTTCGTTATAAGTATGCGTATGGTTTCGTTGTGAGATATGAATATATCATTTACATTTTTTATATTCTACACTGTGGTGCAATAGTAATATTGTGTTGGATTTTTTTTCATATTGATCCAGCAACATAAATAATTTTGATGTTTATTTATTTATTTATTTATTTGTTTATATTGGATTTTTCCTAAACCATGACCGGGTATATTGAATAATTAAAAAAAAATACTTCATCCACCACAATAACCATTCTGGCAACATTTTTTGGCTTACCAAAGCCCCCTTGGTGTTATCCCATGAAACGCTTTTGAGGTGTAGGGTTGCAATTGGTCTTAAATCTAGGTTTTAAAAAAATGGTTTCTTGTCTAAGTGAGGGGTTGAATTAAAAGCGTGACTGGTAAAAAATATAAATAATAAAAATATTCTACCGTTATGGTAAAAACAGAGAGAGAAAAAAAAAACCTTTAACAATCAATTGTTATTATTTCTGCAATTTTTTTTTTTTTTTTTTTCGTCTAAGAAATGACCATAGCAGTAGTGGATCCAGGATTTTGAAATACGAGTGGTGCATCCCGAAAATTTGAGGAAAAGAAGGTGCAGGCGAAATTTTTCCAATTTTAACATATAGAGTCAATCATTTTTTTTTTTAATCATAGAAAGTGTGCGGGTCTCCTGCGCCCCGTATAGATCCGCCACTGCCAGGTTCCCGGAGAGTTGAGAGGGGACAAACAAATTCAAGAAATTTAAGCTGGAGCAAAATGATGTGGCTAGAGCAAAAATATAAAAAATAAACAAATAAACAATAGTAACAATAATAATAATAATACATAAATAAAAAAATAACAATAACAAAAAATAATAATAATATCCAAGCTTAATTAAAAACAGTGTAAATTCTGCTGGTGATCGTTTGAACTTCGTATTTTTGAGGTAATAAATTGCTCCAAAATGATATATAAGATATAAGAAATACCAAATATTTGTTAACATTTAAAAGTGTTTAGATACGTTCATACCTTGGTATTCACAGAAAACAATTACATGTATATTTCAAGTCGAAAATGTTTATATTTCATTATTAAGAATAGTTACTTTACATGTAAATATTGCACTTAAACAGGGAG
>CALNVZ010001099.1:196446-210029 GCA_940671915.1 Paracentrotus lividus
AAATCGCCAATGAAATCGTTTATGTGTAGACCAAAATCAAACACGTTCAATCCAATTGCAAATTGCGCCGATGAATTTGCTGTTGCTGAGCAGTCGCATTCGTCATGTTCGCTCAATTCGTCCATTCGTAAAATCCCGTCTTCTGTGAATTCGAATTCGTTTTGGAGGCTCCACATTAGAAAATAACTGTATACAAATTGGGATGTTATGTTCGGTAGGAAAATAATAATGGGAGGCGGATCTCTCTCTTGTGCAGATTTGTAATCGCGATCATATTCCGGACGAAAGCGCTCGAAAGAAATGTCAAATTGATCGGAGATAGTTCAAACTTGACCGGGAAATCCTATATTAGATCGCAGAGAAATTGAATTTTTTGTATAAGAGCTAAAACGCGCTCCTCTGGAAAAAACGAGAACATCCGGGACATTATTGTGACGTAAACACGCAGACCGGCGCAATAGAGCGTAGTTCAGATTATAAACGATTTTATTGTAAGAGCAATCCATCTTGCTGCCAACCCGAGAGAGGGCGCGATCCCCGAATTGTACGGGCGAAAAAAAAAAAAAAAAAAAATTCTCGCCCGTATGATTCGGGGTCGCGCCATCTCTCAGCGGCCGAGATGTAGTGTAATATCGCAATGCAATAAAATCGTTCAGAATCTGAACTAAATAGAGCGTCGTCTGCTATAATAGCAGACGACGTGAAGCGGCGACTATACACACGTATACACCGCACCGTCTTTTTCAAGAAGGTCGGGCATGCAGCGCAGATCAATAAATTTTACCCTTAAAATATTTAATTTCTCATTAAACCTTGATTCATTTTGAAGAGTAGAATACATTCCTTTCAGTGTTTTTTATTTTAAAAAAATGACGCGATGAAAATGATCACCTTCCCCCACAATATATAAAATGAATAAAGATCTCACAATAGCCAAATAAAATAAGGAACAGATCGATACGGGGGAGGGGGAGGGTAATGGATACGTCTAAAACAACCCCAGCACCCCCCCCCCAAAAAAAAAAAAAAGTAAAAGAAAAAAATAACGAAGGGGAGTACTAAGAAGCAGAAGAAACTTCATCAGGCCCATATGGGGGCGGAGCAGGTTTTACATTTTTCGCAAGAGCCGAATTTTTGCCGAAGCATTTATCAATTTCGCGAAAGGCTTTAAAAAGAAGGGTCGGGGGAATGAAAGAAAACACTTTTTTTTTTTCAAACTGTAGGGGGTGGACCTGCTAGCTGCCCCGGCGCGTAGCGCCGGGTGCAGCTAGTGTACTCTAGAATATCAGCCAATCTGGCCTGATAAAAAAATATCCAACCTATATGAGCAACAGTGTAGTTTGCTTTTTAATGATGTTTTAGCTTTTCTCTATAATTATGTTATTGTAAATTTGTATTATGAACTTAACTAAAGTTTTGCATCGAAGATGAAACTGGGGGTCGGTTTTGGGGTAAGTGATTATTATCTAGCCAGTAAATGCATGCAATTACGCAAATTGATAACAACATGTTAACTATGAAACCAATATTTACGTGTTACATTAATGAGGAGATAATTCCATATATCTAGGTCAATGTGTGTAATGTACACGTCATAAAAATGGATATCATTCGTCTAAATATGGTGAATTCAATTCAATTCAATGATGGTTTATTGTGAATGAAACAGCTGTATCAATGATTGACAGCCGATAAGACAAGTTGAAATGAGCATGTTTACAGTAAAAAAAAAAAAAAAAAAAAGAAGTAATAAAATGAATAAGAGAAATGCAAACAATTAAAGTGACCATGAAACGAAGGTTAAAAAAAAAAAAAAAAAGTGACCAAATTACATTAGATTTTTTTTCTTCTTTTATTCTGGGTGTATATATATATATATATATATATATCATAGAGTTTCACGTATTGGCAGGTGTTCGTCAAACAAAAACAAAAAAACATAATGAAGTCCAGTAATGCATTTTCGCCAATTTATTAGATTTTTCAGTCTCAAATTTTCGACGGACTAGTACCTCCGTCTTCTTCAGGAGAGAATCTATGCAGAATGAATATTAAATATATATATATATTAATAAGAAAAATTAATAATAAAGAGAAACCCATATTTTTGATCGTCAATAATAACAACAAATATTTTAATGGTGATTATGAAATTTATATCACTTTAAAGTGCAATTGATTACCAAGGCCCGTAAACTAGGGGGGGGTTCGAACGAACCCCCCCCTCCCCCCCCCCCCCCCCGCTGGCGAGCAGAGGTTTGCTTTACAACAACAACAACAAACACAAAGATAAAATGTATGTTTTTATTGACCTTATATGACCTTAGTCTACCCCTCTAGTTAAAATATGGTACTCTTCTTGAGGGCCGAAGGCAGAAATTTTTGAACACCTAAATGGCTCAATTTCATTTGAGTTCTATGCTGGAGGACTGATGGCTATTGCGAAATTTTCGCAGGGAGGTCAAATGGCTCATGGCACTGCACACTGTATTGACAGTATGCCTACGGTAGCTATTTTTAAAGTTGATTTTACTTCCTCTGGGCCTGTCTTTTCGGGTTTAATGATATCGTCGTCGATTCGGAGGTCGATGCGGGCTAAAAATGCGGCGTGACGGTGATGGGTGGCCGACCCGACCCGTGGGCCAAAATTGGGGCCTCGGTGAAACGGATCGGAGAAGGAGATGCGGGGTAGAGGATCACTCTTTTCCTGGCTTAGCCTTTTCATTTGGGAAGATAGAAATTTCCACTTTGAAAAAATGAATACAATCAATTTTGAGTAATCTACGGAATAAATTTTAACCCTTCCCCTAGGCAAGAAACCCAAGTCTGTGACCATAAACCTAGATTGAACTTAAAGAATAATAACAACCCTCTACCTCAGTCGCGTTTCATGGGGTTAGGACTAAGGGGGTCTTAGTCAGCCGGGTAAACTAAAAAAGGGGCCCCAAAATGAGCACCAAAAACATGCAAAAATTGGCATTGTAGGGGTCAACAAACTTATTTTGTTTCTCAATTCCCGGGAATGTTTGGGGGAACGTCCAAAATATAGCCAGGGCTCCAAACAGTTAACATGAGGACAAACAATTTCAGGAATTTAAAGCTGGAGCACAAATATGTTGCTGAATCACATACAAAATATCCAACCTTTATGGGCAACAGTGTAAAATGATGGAAAAATTCCCTCTCCAATTTTTAAAACTTTGGTTAAAAAAAAAGTACTATGTCCATTCCAATTTCTTTGGATATTGGTTTATATTCAAAAAGTTATAAAACTTATTGTGGGTTATATTTATCTCCTTCGTTTTCTAATACCCAGAGCTAGACCCCGTACTCACATAAGTTGTTGTACATAATATACTTAAACAATTGAAATTTAGAATAACATAATTATAAATAACAGAAGTGCAATGTTCGTATATTCGCGATCACATCCCCATTCCAGGGCCCGTACGCCGAGCAATGGCGCGATCTCATACCCAGTTAAGGAGCCCGGACGCGAAATATTTTTTTTCCACGAGAGTTCCGGACCCCAGTATGGCGATATCAGTGTAGGGTACATGCAGGTTATATGGGCCTCCTAAGCTCATTTGCCTAATTTGCATAAAATTACGAAATGACACACAGTCTCGCAGTACCTAAAATGGGCAGAGCTGCCCCATCCCTCATCCCCTAACAAAATCTTTGACCCAAGCTTGGGTGGACTTAGGTACTTCTTCCACTAAAACTTTGGATTTAAGTACTTCTTCCACTAAAACTATGGACTTAAGAACTTCTTCCACTAAAAATCATCATGTTTTGAAAACGGAGGTTTCCTGTTTGGGGCACTTAGGATTTGATTTTTTCAAAACTGACTCTTGCACCAGTTTTCTGATGGTGTATGCATAGATATTATCAAATAAACTCATTTCGTAAAAAAAATGTGACTTAAGTACTTCTTCCACTAGACTCTTCAATTAGTTTCTGAAAACACAAAGTAGGGCTTTTTAACATAACACAAATAAACCTACATGCTTTCGAAAAATTAGTACCCGCCTTTTATATTTATGACAAATTGTTAATCTGATGAGTAACCCGTTTTCGATTGATCTCAGTTATTACATTTGTTATCGCCTATGAAGTAGATTTCTTTTATTACCAAAGCATCCATTGCACAAGAAAATAAGAAATAAATACATACAATTACAGATTTGCTCTCTTGTATTACTCGTCGTGTCGTATATAAAATGGGTGCCACAGAATATTGGAACGAAAATCGATGGGAGTATTGCAGCGATATTGCATTCTAGTGTAGAACTAGGTTGAAAAGTATCGACCTAGCAACCAAAATAATGCTTATGCCAATGGGGTAACAATTTTTTTCCCTCCGTTTTCTTTTATTGTAGCATCGAAAAATCAATACATCAGCATTGATCAGAAATAAATAGGTCTCATTTTATTGAGTATATTAAATTGCTAAAATATATGAACAATCGAGAGACCAATGAAAATAATTTTAAGTCAGAAGCATTTAAATTGATTTTTTTAATTTCCAAACTATTTAAAGGAAAATAGCAATTTTTTTAAAAAGCTATTATAAAGTGTCCTCCCACTCTTGTAAGTCACTCCTTCCCATGTTCATCGTTTGCCGCTGGCAAGTATTTAAGAGTGGGTTTTATGTTCTGAAAGCGCATTACACTCTTAATTCTTTTACTCAGCCACTTTGGAGCAGCTTATGAGGGAGAATTATACATTCTTAGTCAGAAATCATTCATTTATTTAGCAGGAACTATTTTTATTGGTTACGATGACTTTAAGTATGTCATGATTAAGATGACTTTTTACCAAGCGGAGAAAGTGGTAAGTATACATAAAAGCCTTATTAGAATAAACTAATTAATTTCGATGCATTAATATAAAGAAGCTAGTCTTGTATTAAAGTGTAATGTTCATTATGACAATTAATACTTTAAGAAATGCAACATTTACATTCCGCTTAGAAAATCTATTCCTTTTTGCTACTTGCAATATTTCCAAACTCAACTGAATGCACTAGTTATTTGGTCTTCTGACAATCATATCAAACTAATTCCAAATAAATGCAATGTTATTGGCAAAAAAAAAAAATCATCTAACTCTACCGGATTTACTGTCTATTGAAGATACTTCCCTGAAGTATACAGAAACAGTAAAAAAAAAAAGAAGAAGAAAAGAAATAATAATAACATTAAACAATCGGTGTATATATTTAGTCCAATTTGAAATATGATTGACACATTTCTGATGTATGTTATGAGAATATGCAACAAAAAGTCATATAATTATGTTTATAATAGTCCATCAGTATAATTTCCAAATTTCCGACTATTCATACGATTAAAATGCATTAATAAAATTTTAAAAATGTGGATTCGAACGTTTAAGAACAAGAAAAGAAAATATAATTATGCATTGAGTTAGCACTCAACTTCTAGAAATTATCTTAGAAAATCTTCGGTGTAGGAATTGGATACCAAAAAAAGAAGAATGTTACCATTTCTTTAAAAACTGTTCTGAATTGTACACACATATCAATTCTACTCCACGTGAAATGTAAATCTAACGTATGACATTAAATCTTAACATAAAGACGTGTCCTTTATCTGAGGAGGGGAAACGCAAAATTACATTCATGAGTTTAGTAGAAATACAGCTGAGCGGCGCAGAAAATTATAGAGCGATTTCACGTGACGTCATCATCTTCCTGTCGGCCATTGTGGTGGGCACGCTATTACTGCCCACCATGGTTACGCATGGTTACGTATACGTATTGCTGCACCAAAGGAGGTTTGAAGTTACTCGAGAAACTTTAATTAGTTGATATCGTAATTCTACAACAAAATCATGGGAAATTTCTGTTCAGTTGTTGGTTGTGGAAACAGGGCAGGAAGAGACAAAAATCTTTCTTTCGGCTGCTTGCAGCAATTACACGAGAAGGAGATATTACTGCAGCGTGCAGAAGCGCGGCTGATGCCAGTGTAGTCTTCGCCGTGACCACCCGCCCCGCCCGTGCCCGGTCTGAAGTAGGAAGTGTGCAGTGCAAGATAGCATGTCGGAAAGACAACTCAGCGGATCGAGCTCAAAACCGCAAAAAAAAAAGTAAATATTTCACTGTGATAAAGACACAATTATTATGTCACACATGTCGATTTCCTACCTGAAATAAAATGATTCGAGCACGCATCCGAATGTTCTTTGATTGCTCGAAATTCCGATTGATTGCAGCAAGCCATTCGTTGTAGGGCCTACACTAACTATACACGGCCCCGTCGCCGAAGGCCGCGGGTTCGCGACGGGGGCTGGTCGGGTTTGGCTCACCGACGAGAAGTTCAGAGTTTTTTTTCTTCGATCTCGCGTAATTTAGGCAGGCAGCCGATAGAAAGGTTTTTTGTCTCTTCCTGCCCTGTTTCCACAACCAACAACTGAACAGAAATTTCCCATGATTTTGCTGTAGAAGTACAGTATAGTTACTCGAGTAACTTCAAATCTGGCTTTAGTGCAGCAATACGTATACGTAGCCATGCGTCAGTCAATTTGTATGCCTTCCAAGATGGCCGCCGCGTACCGTTGCTAACAAAAAAATGACGTCACTGGGAACGCTCTATACGGCGCTACATTAATGTCAACAAAACCCGCGCTAACGGCGGGAAGCGACCGATTGACAACTGCATGCAATTATTACTTAGCGTACAAAAACTCGCCTAAAAAAAATTCCCTGTGGTAAAATGGTATTGTCAGTCGATCCGTTCGAGCAAATTACTCATGGACATGAAATAAATAATTGAACTTTTATCATAGTTTTCGTAGGTAGATGCTTCAGACCAGATTGGGGGAAAAGACATTTTGGCAAGCCTATAACACCATTGTGCTAAAGTTGTAATCAGAATCTTTATTTCACATAGATTGATGTTCCTAGCGATTATTGATATAAATAGTGATCTTGTCACATCTTGCGAAGACGCCGTCCACATGCGATATGCATGTGAAATGCGGAAATATTGACCCATCGAGGAAAGATTCGTTTGTGATAATGTTCAAAGTGACAGGACTTTTTTTTAAACAAATCAAATTGAATGTACCATATTTGGAAAGCTGAGAATTCAAGCTTTTAAAAACTGCTTGAACAGTAAGGTGTAATATAATTACTCGTAATCGAGGAAGATGATTATGCAACGTATGAGCTATTTTGAGAGTAAAATTGGCCATATTGTACAGGAAATCTGATCTGCAAGGCTTTTGAATAGACGCAAGTGACAGAACTTTTTCTTTTTTTTCCCAATTTTTTATTCCTGTTATTAAACAATTCAGAATATTAGCTTACTTAATCAGAGTGAACATTTATTTGAAAAAAATTGTTGCTCGCCATAATCAAGAAAACAAAGTGAAAAAACTGTTCAAAATACAAAATGTCTATGGCCGCGTTCGCTTTGAGTAGAGTGATAGTGCCCTCTTTCCCTTAAGTTTACAACTAGAATTGATATGATTTAAATGTAATACCGACCGACTCAGGAAAAGTTCCATTACATGTCTGATAGAATTTTTAAACTCAAAATAATATTTTTATTTGAAAATTAACTTAAATGTAACGGGTGTATAAAAAACGAAACCCTGGTTTGATCAACAATAATTTCAAATATATTAAGATGGCGATTATAAAATTTATATCACTTAAAAATGCAAATCATTACCATTATAATGAAACCTCACGTAGCTCACCAAAATCAGGCACCACTGAAATGTCTCGCAAAATTGTGAGTGGTTCACTTTCACTCTCATTGCTATTGGTTGTTTAAAGTGGAATATTAAAGAAGAGGCCATTCTTGTTGAATTCAATTGCATTATCAAATTTATTATATGAGAAACAGAACACCGTTTATTTGACCCCTCTAGCATATTGCGTTCACGAGAAATGCTGATTTGAACATTGTTTATAGAATCGGGTTCAATTGGAAGATCCGTGGATATTTTTAAGGGCTATTTGATGACGTCACAAGTGTGAGGAGCAAACCCGGAAGTAATGCATGAAGCATATATATTACTATCTATAATGCATTATAGAAAGATAAAAACAATCGAGACAGAACAATAAATACCATTAGGAATGAAGAGAAATCAATGAATAAGAAAATAGAAGCAACAAATAATTATGTTTAGGAAATAGAGAAACAATAAATAACATAAGGAAAAACAATAAATAACATAAGGAAAGAGAGAAAACAAGGAATGATATAAAGAAAGAGAGAAAAAACAATGAATAACGTAAGGAAAGTGAGAAAAACAATGAATAACATAAGAAAAGCGAGAAAAACAATGAATGACATAAAGAAAGTGAGAAAAACAATGAATGACATAAGGAAAGTGAGAAAAACAATAAATAACATAAGGAAAGGGAGAAAACAATGAATAATATAAGAAAAGAGAGAAAAACAATGAATAACATAAGGAAAGATAGTAAAACATGAATAACATAAAGAAAATGAGAAAACAATGAATAACATAAGGAAAGTGAGAAAAACAATAATAACATAAGGAAAGTGAGAAAAACAATAAATAACATAAGGAAAGAGAGAAAAAACAATGAATAACATAAGGAAAGTGAGAAAAACAATGAATAACATAAGGAAAGTGAGAAAAACAATGAATAACATAAGGAAAGAGAGAAAAACAATGAATAACATAAGGAAAGAGAGAAAAACAATGAATAACATAAGGAAAGATAGTAAAACAATGAATAACATAAGGAAAGAGAGAAAAACAATGAATAATATAAGAAAAGAGAAAAAACAATGAATAACATAAGGAAAAATAGTAAAGCAATGAATAACAAAAAGAAAGTGAGAAAACAATGAATAACATAATGAAAGTGAGAAAAACAATAAATAACATAAGGAAAGTGAGAAAAACAATAAATAACATAAGGAAAGAGAGAAAAACAATGAATAACATAAGGAAAGATAGTAAAACAATGAATAACATAAAGAAAGTGAGAAAAACAATGAATAACATAAGGAAAGTGAGAAAAACAATGAATAACATAAAGGAAGTGAGAAAACAATGAATAACATAAGGAAAGTGAGAAAAACAATGAATTACATAAGAAAATTGAGAAAAACAATAAATAATATAAGGAAAGAGAAAAAAAACAATGAATAACATAAGGAAAGATAGTAAAACAATGAATAACATAAGGAAAGAGAGAAAAACAATGAATAACATAAGGAAAGAGAGAAAAACAATGAATAATATACGGAAAGAGAGAAAAACATTGAATAACATAAGGAAAGATAGTAAAACAATGAATAACATAAAGAAAGTGAGAAAAACAATGAATAACATAAGGAAAGTGAGAAAAACAATGAATAACAAAAAGAAAGTGAGAAAACAATGAATAACATACTGAAAGTGAGAAAAACAATAAATAACATAAGAAAAGTGAGAAAAACAATAAATAACATAAGGAAAGAGAAAAAAACAATGAATAATATACGGAAAGAGAGAAAAACAATGAATAACATAAGGAAAGATAGTAAAACAATGAATAACATAAGGAAAGTAAAAAAACAAACAATGAGTAACATAAGGAAAGTGAGAAAAACAATAAATAACATAAGGAAAGAGAGAAAAACAATGAATAATATACGGAAAGAGAGAAAAACAATGAATAACATAAGGAAAGATAGTAAAACAATGAATAACATAAAGAAAGTGAGAAAAACAATGAATAACATAAGGAAAGTGAGAAAAACAATAGATAATATAAGGAAAGAGAAAAAAAACAATGAATAACATAAGGAAAGATAGTAAAACAATGAATAACATAAGGAAAGAGAGAAAAACAATGAATAACATAAGGAAAGATAGTAAAACAATGAATAACATAAAGAAAGTGAGAAAAACAATGAATAACATAAGAAAATTGAGAAAAACAATAGATAATATAAGGAAAGAGAAAAAAAAACAATGAATAACATAGGGAAAGATAGTAAAACAATGAATAACATAAGGAAAGAGAGAAAAACAATGAATAACATAAGGAAAGATAGTAAAACAATGAATAACATAAAGAAAGTGAGAAAAACAATGAATAACATAAGAAAATTGAGAAAAACAATAGATAATATAAGGAAAGAGAAAAAAAACAATGAATAACATAAGGAAAGATAGTAAAACAATGAATAACATAAGGAAAGAGAGAAAAACAATGAATAACATAAAGAAAGTGAGAAAAACAATGAATAACATAAGGAAAGTGAGAAAAACAATGAATAACAAAAAGAAAGTGAGAAAACAATGAATAACATACTGAAAGTGAGAAAAACAATAAATAACATAAGGAAATTGAGAAAAACAATGAATAACAAAAAGAAAGTGAGAAAACAATGAATAACATAATGAAAGTGAGAAAAACAATAAATAACATAAGGAAAGTGAGAAAAAACAATAAATAACATAAGGAAAGAGAGAAAAACAATGAATAATATACGGAAAGAGAGAAAAACAATGAATAACATAAGGAAAGATAGTAAAACAATGAATAACATAAGGAAAGTAAAAAAAAAAACAATGAGTAACAAGAAGAAAGTGAGAAAACCAATGAATAACATAAAGAAAGATAGAAAAACAATGGATAACATAAGGAAATTGAGAAAACAATGAATAACATAAGGAAAGAGAGAAATACGATAAATAACATAAGGAAAGCAGAAATATGAACACCTTGGGTATGGAAGGAGATACAACGGATTTCATCAGGAAATAGAGAAACAATAAATAACATAAGGAAAGTGAGGAAAACAATGAATGAAATAAGGAAAAGGATAAAAAAGTAATGCATTACAATACATGTATAAGACTTGTCATCAAGAACCCCTCCAAATTTTACTTGATGTTTAAGATTTCAGGGAGGGGACAGATAATGTCCTCTAACTCCACTTCAGGTTGTCCGTTTTTCACGAAATAAAAAGCAAGTTGTTCTACACACCCCACTGATTCGTTTCCTATATGATAATAAGTCTTTACCAGTCCACTTTAAATGTACCTTGAAAGGTATCATCAATAATTTAAATATAGTACAGTGGTGATTATGAAGTTTATATCACTGGAAAGTGCAACTGATTATCATTTTGATGATACCATTTTCAGCTAACCAATATCCCTCATAACTGAAGCCCGTTGTTTCTGAAAAATTGCGCTCGATGCACTCTCATGCTTCTACATTAAACACGGTGAACTGAAAGTTCTCTTGGCTATAGTAATCTTTAAAGAATCTGTGAGAAGAAATAAAAATGCTTTTAATTCGAATAAAATAGGTGTTTGTCAGACAAGGAAATATCTATGAATCAATATAAATCAGTTTCAGAGTTATTACTAGATCGCAGAGAAATTCCATTTTTTGTATAAGGGTCAAAACGCGCTCCTCTGGACAAAAACGAGAACATCCGGGACATTATTGTGACGTAAACACGCAGACCGGCGCAATAGAGCGTAGTTCATATTATAAACGATTTTATTGTAAGAGCAATCCATCTTGCTGCCAACCCGAGAGAGGGCGCGATCCCCGAATTGTACGGGCGGAAAAAAAAAATATATATATATAAATCTTGGCCGTATGATTCGGGGTTGCGCCATCTCTCGGCGGCCGAGATGTAGTGTAATATCGCAATGCAATAAAATTACCTTAGGAGCCAAGGGCCTTTAATCAGCATTTTTGCTGGGGAAGGTTTGAAGGTCTTATCTAGAGTAAAATTTTGCGCTGATTCCAAAAATATCACTTTTATTGACCGTACCCCTGACACTTCGGCCATTTTGGCCAATTTTTGGTCCAAAAATGACCATTTTGGTCACTTGTGGTCAAGGGTATTTTATTTCTATAATTTTTGCCGATAAGTGGGATTTTTCAAACTTATCTGAGGTAAAAATGTGCGGTGATTCCAGAAAAAGTAGTTTTAGTGACTGTGTGGGTCATTAAAGGGGTCATTTTGGTCCTTTTCGGCCAAAATTTGAAATTTTTATCATTTTTAGACTAAAATTAGACCAAAATTACCATAAGAGTCATCCAAGTGGTGGCTTTCCCACCTCAAAACCATTTAAAAAAAACTTCCTTGGGTGTAAAAGAATACTCCCATATCATTTTTCTTAAATATTTGGACAGCCCTGGTCATTTAGGCCAGTTTGACCGAAAAAGACCATTTTGCAGTTTTGCAGGATTTTGCTATTCAGGCCTATGTAATACACATGTATTAGTGTATAGGCCTACATGTATACATGTAGATGTATTATCCTTTCGTTCAGCTCATTTGACTTGAGGTGACTTGAGGTTGAGAAGTGGGAACAATTGATGCTGATTTCAAAAATAGAGGTCTTATTAAACCTACCCATAAGGATCTGGTCACTTATTGGCCGAAGGTTGACCATTAGCCCAAATGAAATAAAAATGATATATACAATTTATATAGCTCCTAACACATAGCTGGACTGTTTCTCTAAGCACTGTACAGACATTTTTATCATTTCACTTTTTACTTCAACCCCTCCCCTGGACAAGAGACCAAATCTAAATTTTAATTTAAAGTAAATAACAATATCAACCCCTTACCTCAGACGCGTTTCGCAGGAATAGGATGGAGGGGGCCTTGGTCAGCCGGGTATATGAATAAAGAGCCCCAAACTGAGAAAAAAGGGCATTGTGGGGGTTGACAAACTTGTTTTGTCTTTCGATTCCCGGTAATTGTTGGGGGAACGTCCAAAATATTTAGCTATGGCCCCGAAAAATGAAAGTAGAGACAAACGATTTCAAGAGATTAAATCCGGACCAAACAATTGTTGCTGAATCACATAAAAAATATCCAACCTATATGAGCAACAGTGTAGTTTGCTTTTAAATGATGTTTTAGCTTTTCTCTATAATTATGTTATTGTAAATTTGTATTATAAACTTAAATACAAGTTTTGCATCGAAGATGAAACTGGGGGTCGGTTTTGGGGTAAGTGATTATTATCTAGACAGTAAATGCATGCAATTACGCAAACTGATAACAACATGTTAACTATGAAACCAATATTTACGTGTTACATTAATGAGGAGATAATTCCATATATCTAGGTCAATGTGTGTAATGAACACGTCATAAAAATGGATATCATTCGTCTAAATATGGTGAATTCAATTCAATTCAATGATGGTTTATTGTAAATGAAACAGCTGTATTAATGATTGACAGCCGACAAGACAAGTTGAAATGAGCATGTTTACAGTAAAAAAAAAAAAAAGTTATGAAATGAATAAGAAATACAATACAATTTAAAAGTAACATGAAACGAAGATTAAAAAAAAAAAAAAAAAAAAAAAAAAAAAAAAAAGGACCAAATTACATTATATTTTTTTTCTTCTTTTATTCTGGGTGTTAATATATATCATAGAGTTTCACGTATTGGCAGGTGATCGTCAAACAAAAAAAACAAAATGTACTCCAGTAATGCATTTTTCAGTCTCAAATGTTCGACGGACTAGTAGGCCTACCTCCGTCTTCTTCAGGAGAGATATTACAATGAACAGAATGAATATTATA
>CALNVZ010001099.1:210041-239043 GCA_940671915.1 Paracentrotus lividus
ATATATATATATATATATATATATATATATATATATATATATATATATATATATATATAAAAATACAGTGGTGGCCAAAATTATTAGAACACCAAGCATATTTAAATGATTTTAATCATTTTCATTCAGTTGACCATTTAAATACCATTAAAATGGTTGGAATGTCTCCGAATATCACCATTATGCTTTAAAGGTAATATCAGCCTTTTCCACAAATTGCGAAAACTAATGCAACTTGGCATAACTGTAGAATATGATCGACCTATACTGTCTATTCAATCTTACTGTCATAGGTTGCCTAGATCAGTAATACGAAACGAAAATCTGACTACCAATCTTGACCAGCTCTCCATCAACATCGTTGATATTACAGCGCGTGCGGCACGGACCGCACACAGCAATATACACACGGCGCATAAGCGTGCATTATTCTCTGCGCTAACGGTCAGCGGTTCGCACCGTACGGTATATTTTTCGAGGTTCGAAAAAATAGGAATGAATTTTGATAATTTAATTCAGTGCCCCTATTGTTCCAATCACCCTTAATATTTCAACATATTTGAATTGCTCATGAAATTTCCTTTTAAAAAATATACATTTACAATAAGTTTCCTCATTAAATTTAAAAAAAAAATAGTCTTAACCATTAATGGGCACGGTTATTTTTGTCATCTCACCACCAAGGGTGGGGGTGAATCCACTTTCCCCATTCGACCAAATTTGCTGAAACTTAGAATGTATTTGAGGTATATAAGAATAAATAAGCCTGCTAAGTTTCATACTTCTACCTCAAATAATTTTTGAGCAATCGGCATATGTAATTGGCATTTTACTTTTTTGCATTTGGACTAAATGTTTAATACACAAGTCTATGGGGAAACCAAAAGCGCATAGCGCAACTATTTTTAATGCTGCGCATTACCAGATGGTCGAAACTATATACATGATATAAATCTGGTATCAACATAAACGTAACACCCTATACCCTACACCCTACACCCTATACGTAACACCCTATATATATATATATATGTATATATATATATATATATATATATATATATATATATATATATATATATATATATATATATATATATATATATATATATATATATATATAAACACAACACAAAAGAAAGTTCCCCCTATTTCAAATATCAATAATTTTTTTAATCTAATTATATGTCCATGTAAGGAATTTAATTAGCTACCAGTGGAGCGAATTCTAGAAAAATTCATGAAGTCATGCTTCAGTGAGCAATGGTTGAATGCAAACATTTCATTTTTGGAAGTTCACAGGCCTAAAATCACAACTTTGATTCAATGATATCGGACCAATTTTTAGATTTTAAACATTTCACGCATCAGAATGTACGCAAAACATGCTTCCAAATATACGGAAAGGACATTTGCGTAAAATTTCACGGTTGAGTGAGCATGCAGCAAAAATGCCAAAACTCCTATTGTTACTTCTTTTCATGGTAAAATTGATAAAATATGATGGGATTCATGTCTAGAAAGAGTGTTTTTAACTTTTGCAAAAAGTTTAAATCAATTCACGGTTGAATGAACATCATAAAATGCCATGTAAATAACACTAAGTAAGTATTCTTTCCATTTTGTACACTCTAAATCATGTGAATATCTGTTTTTGTATTATTTTTATGACCGGTGTACGTGTGTACATGATTCTATTGCATTTATGTAAAAATTTCATGCTTCAGTGAGCACGTGGCACTGGAAAACATGTTTTTTGATTTAGAGACCAAAATTAAGTTGCTTACTGTGCTTAACCATAACAATTCGTTTGAAAGTATTTATTTGATTTCATTTTCGCAAAAAAAAAAACTCGATTTTGTATGCTTCAGTGAACACAAGATATGAGAAAAACATGAAAAAAGGAAGAAAGTTTGCAGCCCTGGCACGGCCTTATGGCACGTCCGATTCTTCATTTAACCCAAGTTCCTGTTAGTTTAATGACCTCTTAAAGATTCTCTCCAAGTTTCAAGAATTAACTCACAGTATAACGAACAAAAAATTGACAATGAAAATGGGCAATATTTGACTTTTGTCCACTTTTTGTTCAAACTCTATACATAAAGTCAATGGGGGAAAAATCAATAGTGAACAAAAGTCCACGCAAATCACAGGCCGGCCGGCTATGAATATTCATTACCTCAGCGGGAAAGCACTGCCGATTGGCTGTTGGTGGTTATGGATGAAAATAGGCCACTCCCCGTTCTTGGCAACCACGCTCCATTGGGCTCTATCAAAAATCCTTCGTCCCCAGGGTGTGGGCTGCGCTTGCCGCCCTCCGTCTCGAACCGGTTAATTATTGCCATTTTCCCCGAAATTTTATTTCAGCCTTAATGACAAAGTTGTAAATGGTAACTGTAGTCTAATTTTTAGTATGATTTATGTTTGGCTGAGATTCTCCAATACATTTTTGAAAAGACAGATATTTCCATATTGTAAAAATGAAGAAAATCAATATTCAACCCCAATCGAAATAAACTTTGACCCTTCTCCTAGACAATATATCTGAGTCTGTGATCATAAACTTAGATTTAACTTAAAAAACAATAACAACCCTATACTTTAGACGCTTTTCGTGGGGGTAGGTTTAAGGGACCTTGGTCAGCCGGGTAAACAAAAAAGGAGCCCCAAAATGAGAAAAAAGAATTAGCAAAAGTAGGTATTGTCGGGGGTTGGCAACCTTTTTTTATTTTTCTATACCCGGGAATGGATGGGGAATGTCCGAAATAGAGCCAGGGTACATAAAAAAGTGAAAACGGGGACCAACAAGTTCTAGAAATTAAAGCCGGAGCAAAATGATTTGGCTGGTGCACCCAAAAATATATCCAACCTTTATGAGCAACAGTGTATGAATAGGTTTGAAGCTATGTTTATTTTAAAACAAGAGATCGAGTGTTACAATCGCCCCTGAACACGGGGGAATTGTAACACACCTATAGGGCAATTGTAACACATGACATTGTAACATTCTGTTTTTCTTTATCAAAGCTATGCACTTGACAGATCCAAGATTTATACAACATTAACCACATGAACTACACACACACACACACACACACACACACACACACAAAACAAGTAAGTCCCACCCCCCCCCCCTTCAATCAAAATGATGTAACTTTTGAACCAAAGGGATTTTTAAGAATATTATTACATGTGCTTGTAGGTAATTTTATCAGCGTCAATTTTTGCAAATTTTACTGAAATTTGTTGAGTCATGCTTCAAGGAGCACAGTCAAAAGGCCAAAAATGTCACTTTTTGAAAGTCACAAGGTCAGTTTTATAACTTGAATTATACCATATAGGAACAAATTTAAACTTAAAAGAAAATAAATGTTCAGAGGGGTTGTAGCGCTTAATTTCTAACACATCAAAGGACTTTTGCATTAAATTCCACGGTTGGATGAGCAGGAGATAAAATTTGCAAAAAATGTATATTTTTTTTTTAATGATTGATTATGACGGAATATTTAATCTGGAAGAGTGTTTTAAATAATATTCATCAGTTCACTATTAAATTAACCCTTAATATAAACAAACAGGATATTTTCAAATTCCTTAGGTAAATAATTTTCCATTTTGTGTAATAAAATAATTTTGTTCAACATCATTGTTGTATGCATGTAAAATATTTTTTTTTTCTTCAAATGATGCTATGAAATTTTATTAGATATTCACGCTTCAATGAACACGTGACACGTGAAAAGCCATACTTTCGTTTGTGTACCGAAATTAAATCGCTTACTTTGTATGATTGTAACAGACCTTCCTGGATAGTTAATTTGATTTGAGATTCACGAAAATTCCAATGTGTTATGTTGAGCCAAATTTCAATTTTGTTAAAATTTTTCTTTCCTCTACATTGTGTACAATATCGAAGCAAAACCAAGCCCAAAATCAACATGCTTGAAATTTTAAATAAAAATGTGTTGCGTAATATCATTTGGCGGTTATGTTTATACACTTATTAACTAACTTATGTGCGGAAATGAGATAAAAAACTTTGCGTCATGCATGAAAAAACACATGATAAAGGCAAAATTACAAAAGTCACAAAGTCACTTGTCCTTGACACGACAAACAACGCTCATTTTGTCACAAAATTTGTTGATAATGTTGATAATAATACCTGGTGTCAATTTCTTTTTTTGGACTAAAATTGATGGATTTCACCATTGTTGGAGGCCTGAACATAAATCTTAAAATTATGCTCACTTATCCATTAAAAAAAAATGTACCGGGAATGGTGTTGGATGATCAAATTTTGGATGATAAATCCACCAAAACAATTAAGCACAAGGTAAAAAGTGTGGCTTTTTGTGGCTTGTGGCTTAATAAAAATGTCCAATTTTGCTTTAAACGTTGATTACTCATGCATGTCTCATGTGATCGATGTCATTTTTTAACAAAAGGTGCTCAATACCACTTATGCACCCGAACATTCTGAGCCCACGACCTACACTTCAGTCTCGCGATTGCGTTTTATGAATTGCTTTATATGTTTTAAAATAAAGACTTATACGTACCGTTTTCTAGATGACTTGGTTGTTGACAATAAAGATATTCTTACATCTGTGTTGAGTCATCTGTTTTTCCTTCCAAAATGAGTATATTCAGACTTGAAATCTTGAATTTTAAGATACGACACACACGTCTAGGTAAACTCACATGCTGTTTTCAAAAGAACGTAGAGGGCGAAAACACAAATAACGCCTTGCGGTAGTACTTAGGGTAAAGGTACTACTTCCGAGAGTACTTTTGCATTCCATTCTGATTATATCGCTGACCGATATATCAACTGAGGTCAAAGCAAATAGATCTAATTAAAATTTAAAAAAAGAAGAAGAAGAAGAAGAAAAATAAACAATAAAAACAATAAACCAGAAAGAAGAAAAAAAAGAAAAGAAAACAGAGGAAAAAAATGGGGAAAAGGGAAGGAAAAAGAGAGAGAGAGAGAGAGAGAGAGAGAAAGAAGAAAGGCATGGAGGAAAACGGAAGAGACAGAAAAGAGAGAGAGAAAAAAAAACGAGAGAAAAAGGGAAGGAGATAGAAAGAGAGAGAGAAAAAAAGGAAGAGACTGAAAGAGAGAGAGAGAGAGAAAAAAAAAAAGAAGAGAAGAAAATCATCGAGGAAAAAGGAAGAGAGAGATAGAGAAAAGGAGAGCTAGAGAGAGAGAGAAGAGAAAAAAAAAGGAATGGAGACCAGAAAAAAAGCTTTAAAAAAATACAAGAGAGAGAGAGAGAGGGGGGGGAAGAAAGAAGAAGTATGATGGAGAAAAAGAAGGGAGAGATATAAACAAAAAAGAGAAGAAAAAGAAGAAAAGTGAGGAGAAAAAAAGAAGAGAGAGAGATAAGAAAAAGAAGTAAGGAGAAAAAAAACATAAAAATAAGAAGAAGAAGAGAAATGGGGGGGGGGGAACGAAGGACAAGAAACAAATAATTAGGCTAAAATAACTTTGCAAATAGAAAAAGCCAAAATAAAAAATATATAAATAAAGAAAGCAGTGGCAAAAATAGTTGTATCCAAATGCTTGCCATAATATCAACGCAAGAAGAAGTTTAGCAATGTACTTGCTAGGCTGACATTAATCAAAATTCATTTTATCTTTCAAATGTGAAGGTACGTCTAGGTAAATAATTTGAAGACTTACAAGCTGTTTTCAAATTAAAGGCAAACAAGAGTTATCGATACTAGGCTGACTTCAATCGAGATTCACTTTATCTTTCGACAAGATCATGTCAGCATTACATGAAGCTTCGAGTCAACTCTACCTATATTTTTTTTTTCATTCGCTGAGGTACGATGATCTGAGGAATCACAAGCTCGCCCACACAACGGGTATAGTACCACCGGTACCAAGGAATGTAATTTGAGCTTGCTCTATGGCGATACCGAGTTTTGGAATAGGCCGAGTTGATTGGGTTGATTTGGGCCGACTTTTTTAAACAATTTAGTATTGCTGTGTGCTGTAGCACCATTTGCAATAGGCGTCGACTACGGACATTACGGACAGGTCAAGGCAGTTAACCCTATCAAGACCAAGGGGGGGGGTGGGGGAGGGGCACAATGTGCCCCCCCCCTACCAAACTGTTATACGCCATTTCTATCGCTTTGCTCATTTTCCCCCAAACTTGGTGACTTTTCCAAAATTTATTCACGAACATTTTGATACATATTTTGTGAGAATGATAATTCCGTGTTGCCATGGCAACCATAAATTGACAGCCATGTTTATCCAATTTTTGATCATTTTTGATATACATAGTTTTAAACAATATGTTGATGTTATAAATAGGGTTTCTTTATTCAAAATAAATTGAATAAACATTCCAAACTGAATACCAATACTTTTCTTATGTTTTTGTTTCTTTTTATATTAAAAATGGTGCCAAAACAATAAATATAATAGAAAATATTGAAATATCAATTTATTCACATTTTAAATTTTTGTAAATGAGTTTATCCACTCAAATTCACAGAATATGATTATTGCTTATTATACATTAACTTTGCATGCCTAAATAGTGAAAATTAGTACAAAATTAATCATTATTTAATTATTTCAATTAATTACCAAAAACACCCTCTGTTGGTGAAATTAAATTTATCTTATTTAAGAGCATAGAGCGCCCTCATTTGGCAACCTTGAATATTTCAAATGGACGAATGAACAATGAATGAATCCTAAAACATATTTGTAACAGTTTCTATCTTCAAACCATGATTTTAGGGAGTTAAAATGATTTAATTCAAATTTTGTGAATTTTTCTATGTATTTCTTTATTTAAGTGAAAATTGCGCCCCCATTTGATGACCTTGAGAAATTTTAGTTGTACCAAATTGTAGAACTTGAGTTGCTCTATCGTCATGCCAAATATGAAAGCAATCGGTCAAATAATAAAAAAAATATTGAGGGGGGGGGGCACAATGTGCCCCCCCCCTTGGGCCTATGAACCATCAAAATACCTTGGTCTTGATAGGGTTAATGCGGTGACTTTTCTCCCTTTTTTCTATGTTTATAAGGAAAAAAATCGTTTAAACTTGCATTACGTACAAAAAAAAGTGTGTAGTATAGTTTGGTGTAGTTATATTTCATCATAGGAATAGGAAAATAAAAAGAAAAGTGATCAAAAAAAATTATACTTTTCTCGAAGGACTTGGTTAACGAGGTCGATACGTAGTAATGTGTGCTCAATACGTCGATAAAAATTTCCTCTAAATTCTTTTAGTCAAAACAAGCTCGTTCAAAAGTTACATCATTTTGATTAGGGGTGACTTCCTTTTTTGTTGTGTATAATGATAATCATAATAAAACATGACAATGCTTGATTTATTTACATTTTATTTTCCACTTATTATATGAACGGTATGGGATTACTGCGGCAGTGTACGGGCTGTATACGGTCTGTTGCAGCGTCCCGGGGCAAGGTATGGGAAAAGGTATTTTGTTAAGACGTTGTTACAATTTCCCCTAATTTTAGAGAGATTTTTTTGGTCTATCTTAGCTTTGTTTTCATCGTTGAAACTTTAGTAAAATACAGGCCTAAGAACATTTTTTCAATAATAGTATAGTCATTCTAGGACAAAAAAGGGGTCAACCTCACAATAATTGCAACAGAAAATCTGAAACATGTATCTTGATCAGTAAAGTCTCCTCTACAACATATCAAAAGTCCTAAGGATTTTGAGTGCGGTGGAAAGGGGTCAAAGGTCAAAGGTCAATAAAGATCATTTTTGGCCTAAAAATCATGTAAAAATGATGTAATGTCATGTTTATTTAAATTTATAAATTGAAAATTAGCAAAGCATTCTTATCAAAACTTGGGTCATTATGTATAGAGATAAATGGACAGGTTTTGGTAGTAACCATTTGAAGGTCAAAGGTCAGAGGTCAATAAACGTCAAAAACCTGAAAATGATGAGAAATTTCCTTTGTCCTAGCTATAACTTGAGACCCTCTACAGGTATGTCAAACAAACTTGGTTCAATGTTGTTAGGTGAATGAACTGTAAGGTTTTGGTGATAAATATTTGAAGGTCAAAGGTCAGAGGTCAATAAAATCAAAAATCCTGTGTAAATTTTTTGAAAGTTCCATTGGGCTTAACTATAACTTGAGATCGACTAAATAATGTCAACCAAACCAAGTGCAATGTTGATGTTGAAATGAACTTTGAAGGCTTTGATGACCAGTAGCTATTTGAAGGTCAAAGTCAGATGTCAATAAATTTTGGGTCGATTATCATGCAAATGAACTTGTAAGATTTTGGGGTAATCATAACTGGGGGCATTTCAACCAAACTTTGATCTATCATATTTATAAAGGTAACTAAATAATGTGCTTTGTGACTTCCATGAAGGTCAAAGGTCAGGGGTCACCAAATGAATGTCTAATTCATGTAAAAAAAAAAAAAGATGAGAAACTACTTTATGTTTTGGCAATGACTGAGAGTTTCTGAATGTTAGTCAAACAAACTTGAAGCAATTCTGTATGAATGTAAGAAGATGAAATACAAAGATGACAACTATGCAAAGGGCAATGGTCATTAAAATGTCTGATGGGAGATGAGCCAATGACCTGCGGATGGTAAACTCTTTCAAAGTCGAAGGACATTATGTATGACAGTTAACTATTTTTTCAGTATAATGAAATCCCTTGTCTTCACAATTACTTCGCAAGCACTTGATAATAGGAAGATTATTGCGGTTCGTGGCACTTGATTATTGCCAACGTAACTATTATGTTTCAAGAATTTAAAGTCAATTAATGACGAAAAAATTCTCATGAGATGACGAGAAATTTGTTTCATTAATGTTATCAAAAGTTCGGTTGATTATGTATAAAGAGGGACTAATGATATAATGATCTTTTTGGCAGCTATCTATGTCAAAATAATGATATACATACACATTGGCATGTACATAGTTTTGTTCCATGATAAAGTTAAGAAGCACTGATAAAATGACTTTCAACCTAGCCTTGTTGATAGTCCATGATTTTGATGGTACGTGTAACACTGCAAATATCCGATAGGTCACAAAAGTATATGTAAAAATGATAAAATATCATGTTAACCGCAAAAAGCGCAGTTATAGATCCAGGATTTTGAAAAAAAGGGGTGCCTGACCCCATGAGTAGTGAGCCGCCAGGTTTTCCCAAATTTTAACATGTACAGTCAATTAGTATTAGTATTATAGTGGGGGCGTGTCCCTGTGCCCCTGCCTGTATCCGCCACTGAAGCATGAGAAGTATTTGAAGGAATTCAAAAGTAATTGCCAGATTGATTTTTTTTACCAAACATTCGTAGGAACTACATTATGCTGATTATTTCTGGTAACAAATGTTTTAAGATTATTTTGAATACTAGCAGTCAGGATTTAATTGTGGCTATTAGTTTATTTTTGGTAGGTCTATCCGTGTAACATAAAAGAGGTAAGATCACCGAGTGTAACTCTTAGTACACAGTATACCATAAATATGTTTATGTTCATGATGTTACAGGGCTCAGAATTAAATTTAGATAGCATTTCTCATAAAAGCCTTCAATTTTGTCGAGCATTTTTCATTTTCACAAATGGTGCGGTTAAGTCCTCCAACATTTCTCTTCCATGAAAATAAACCTTTACTGTGATGCTAGATACCGTAATTTGCCTTCAAATATACATCTACATGTAGATCTGTGGCCCGAAATGCCACCCTTGCCCCTGCTTTATTCTTTTATTTTTGTCAACAAAAATTGTGAGGTGAAGGGCTCTGCTAATCATCAACACACTGAACAAGGAAAGGAATGATAATGCACTTGAGGAGAGGGTATTGCTTTTACAAACATAATCCCCTTCTACAGACTTTTGGAGGGGAAGTTAGCAAATTACCCCTCTACCACCGGTATTATTTTTCATTATATTATAGGGACCCTATTTATGAAATTGCTCCAAAAATATTTGAAACTACCCCTAATTAAAAAACAGTTTTGGGAAAATGCGAAGAGACCATTATTTCAATGATTTTCAGAATTTTCCCCTGAACTGGTACCCTAAAATACATGTGCACCCTTTTTCCCGAGAAATCACAGAACGACCGCCTGAGAGGGGTGGGAGCGCTTCTCCTTGAGACAGGAGCTCCATACACTCTAAAAAAAAGAGTAAAATCTTACCCAATATTGAGCAAAAAGGTAACTCGCGTGAAATTGAGTAAAAAATATTACTCATGCGGTTGAGCTAAATGTTACTAAGTAAAAAATATTACTCATGCGGTTGAGCTAAATGTTACTCAGAAAGAGTAACTTTTAGTCATCTATGTATCATTCCTAATCCTAGCTTCGAAAGGAGTAAACCATTAACCATTAGTTTACTCATTTTCTTGCGAGTTACCTTTTGACTCTGTTAAGAGTAAACAAAATTTACTCCGTGGAGTAAAGCATTAGTTTACTCCGTTGGGAGTAAAGCATTAGTTTACTCATATTTCTTGCGAGTTACCTTTTTTTTTTTTACAGTGTACTAATGGATATTCACCTAAAACTTTTAGTTGTTGAAATGACTGTAAGACATTGCCAGAGATAAAGATATGAATATTTCCATGGATGTTTTTATTTCTTGGCAAGGATGAACTATAATGAGCCAGCTATTATGCCTAATTCAAAGCATTTTCATTAAGATCTTCTCATGATATTGTGGTGTTCCATTACTTTAAAAATATTTATCTACAACGTTAACAATTGACTTTATCTTGTCGCTACAAAGATTTCTACACCATTAATGCAAGTGTGGTTGCAATTACCTAGTTGTACTAAAGTCTATAGTTATCGCTAAAAAAAGGTAACAAAAGTAATATCTTATAATTTGGGAGGATATTGCCTTGATCCTAAACATGCTCAAGTCATAAATTTACCTATCAATATGCATAACTAAAACAAGTTTGGTTCACACTCCTCAAGTGGATCTCAAGTTAGGGTTATAGGTACACAACGTTATTGTAATAAAAAATTACTATATCTGGCCTTTGACTTCAAAATATAGTTGTCACTACTGCAAAGTTCATTTGTCTCTCAATATACACAATGCAACGAACCTAGATTTTTCATCATATTTACAGGATTTTTGACATCTACTGACCTCTGACCTGTATGACTGTCACCTCATGTGGTCCTATATGTTATATTTGCCTCGTATCAATATAATATAATTCCCCAAGTTTAGTCAGCATTCCTCATGTAAAACAAAACAAATTTCTCTCTTTTCACAGGTTTCTTGACATCTACTGACCTCTGACCTTTGACCTTAATTTTGTTGTCACCAAACCATATAAATTCATGCCTAAGTATCGATAGAGGCTAAATTTTGGCTGATAGTTCTCTATAGTTGATCTCGAGCTGGCCATAGGATAAAAGAAATTTCTCACCAATTTTCACAGGATATTCTGGATATCCATTGACCTCTGACCTTTAACCTTCAAATATTTTTGACTAACAAAATTAAACTAAGTTTGTTACATACCTGTACTGGGTTTTAAGTTATGCTCGGAAAGCGGATAATCTCTTCACATTCACCAGTTTTAGACATTTATTGACCTCTGACCTTTGACCTTCATACGGTTACTACCAAAACCTGCTCATCTTATTTGCATATTATTATACATAATTGACCACAGTTTTGTTAAGTATGCTTTACTAATGTTCAAGTTATAAGTGAAAACAAACATGAGATTACATTATTTCGACATGATTTTAGGCCAAAGGTGACCTTTATTGACCTTTGACCATTTGACCCTTTCCACCACTCAAAATCCTTAGGACTTTTGATATGTTGTAGAGGAGATTTTACTGATTAAGATACATGTTTCATATTTTGTGAGGTTGAACCATATTGACTGTATATATAGTTGTATGTTAAGCTATGCCTAGGATAAGGGAAAGTTTTCATCATTTTCACATGTTTTAGACATTTATTGACCTCTGACTTTTGACCTTCAAATGGTTACTACCAAAACTTGTTCATTTTATTGCTATACATAATTGACCCAAGTTTTGATAAGAATGATTTGCTAATTTTCAAGTTATATGTTGAAATAAACATGACATTACATCATTTTTACATGATTTAAGGCCAAAAATGACCTTTATTGACCTTTGACCTTTTGACCCCTTTCCACCACTCGAAATCCTTAGGACTTTTGATATGTTGTAGAGGAGATGTTACTGATCAAAATACATGTTTCAGATTTTCTGTTGCAATTAGTGTGAGGTTGAACCATATATTGACTGTACTATAAATAAAAACGACAGCCATAGCTCAACCACAATTTTTTTCAGAAGAAAAAAACAAAACAAAACGAAAAAGAAATCCTTAGTTAGTGTTTTTTTTTTTTTTTTTTTTTTTTTTTTTTTTTGTTGTTGTTGTAATAAACAGGTTCATTTCTGTTACAATTAGCACATGTTAAAGTCTCCCCTATGTTAGTAACTATAGGCCTACGTAGCTGTGTGTCAAGATCAAGTTTGAAGGACTAGCTCATAGTAGAATCAGGCATTAATTGCCTCCTCCATTGTATTAATGTACAGAGCCAGAGGTTTAATAAAAAGTGAAGTTTGGCATATTTTCCCTGATATTTTTTGTCTATTTGTCTACGAATCATTTTTTATTAAACTTGGCGTATACTGCTTCAACTGGTCCCTAACTAATATTCCAAATGCCAAATTACGTATTCAATAAATCATCGAAGAATGACAGAGCCCTAAAATGCTTTCTCATTTGCAAGATTTTTCTTGCATCTTGTGCCCAATGAAGCGTCAATCATCGAGATTTTCGTGAAAATAAAATTAGAGGTACTCGCTCAAAACAATCCTTCTGTATCATGTACCTTGTACTTCCAAACAGGAATTCTATCATATTTGATCGAATCTACCACTGTACAATACTTATTTTGTATGGGAGGGCGCAAGTGGCATCTTTTTTGACAAGTGTGATGTTAAATTATTCTATTTTTGTTCCCGAACCATTCTTTCAAAGTTGTGTTTATAGTAAACTTTAAAAAATGACCTTTTTTTACTTCAACCATTGCTCACTGAAGCATGATTTGATGATTCTTTCTAAAAAATTGCTCACATGGTAGCTAATATTGTGACCTACACGGACATGAAATTAGGTTGTTGTTTTGTGTTTTTTTTTTTTCAATTCCACCTGGTTAAAAAATTACTAAAATATAATTCAGGGGAATTTACTTTTTGTGTTGCGTTTATATAATTTTATCATATTGATGTTCAAATTGTAAGGAATATTCCAACAAGTGTATTTGTGTTGCTGTCTCATTTACGACAGATTCTTGCAGCATGTGTCTTTTCTCTCATGTTCGTGTCAACAGAGGGAGCATGTTCTTCAGTTGCAGGTTGGTAGAAACGTATCCCTTATTATGCAGAGTGAGTTAGAGTTCTATCAGTTCTGTCGTTCTGACGTTGTTTTGTTTGAAGCATGAATATCAATCATTTTTTTTTCATGATATATGTTGGTAGAGTCATCATCTTAGCACTTGTCTGTAACCTTTTCATCTTGATCTTTGCCCACATGACTAAGTAACAGAATATTTTCAAAAGACAGCAAAATCTCTCATGCGCCAAGTTGTTGAGTGAATGATAAACAAATTGAGAATTTATTGTACACGCACAAAGATATACTATCCACATAACGCATGTACACGATACTCTATTTCATCCACGCCAGCAAACACTCAAAAACACACCCACACCCTCATGAACACACCAACACACACAATACACACATACACCCACTCACAAACAATGCTAAGGGGATTACTGCGTCCCAAACATTCAGTGTTTATCTTAATAATCAAAACACCAATGCTTCATCAAAAAATGGGATAATGTTTACTGTGTGGATGAAGATAAATGATTATTGGTTATGAAGTTATGATTGATCATGTGATTTTACAAAATGGCGTCTAGATGACGTCACATTATGCTAATCAGCTAGAAAAGATTTAAGTGCTTAGATTTTATAATCTTCTATCATTGCTAAAAATTTGAAATACTTTAAAATGCATTATTTTGTTTCAGTTATCATGTCTACAAGAATTGTACAGAAAAAAAAAAAAGATTCTGACAATAACAAGAGGTGATATGTACATTGTACATATTACCTAATAAAGTAACTATGCATAAAAACACCGAATTCTGAATTCATTTTTGACGGATTTGTCACCCCACTTTTATAAATAAAGAAGCCGCAGAGGACCATTCTTGGTCACGTGTGTGACCGAAATTATGCAAAATCTTGACTTCAATTGGCTATAATTCTAACAAATTTTAAAGATATAATGATTTAATGTTTATATAATGCTAACATATTATGTTGGCAATCATTTGGAAATATTGTTTGATGTTTACAATATGCATGTTCAAGGTCAGAGGTAAACAAAATTGGTCACGTGTGGGACTTCACAAAACGGCATGATTTTGAAATTTCAAATTCATTTTGAAATTCCTGTGAGATTTAAAATGATAAAATGTTCTTATTGCTGTTCGATATACCTTATGGATCTGTTAACCAAAAAAAATACTACTGGATAGGAGTCATCTCCGGATTTTATTTTTTTATTATTATTTTTTTTTTATATCTATTATTTTATATCGTGATGTCGGGTCACGTGTGTGACATATATCAAACTACATACATGCAATAAATGCACATTTTTAGTAATTACTATATCCGCTGTGGTAAAACTTTTAGAAACTCAACTCAAATCAGTCACTGGGGCGTTTTGGTAGCTGACAAGACTGGGGGTGGGGTTGATCGCGCAGGCGCGCCGAAAATTTGCACGATGGTAGTGTGCGATGTAAACTACAAGAATGCACTCTTAATTTTCCCAAAGTAATGTTTATTTATTGTAAATGAATGAACTATACTTTATTTATGCATGCTAATGCTAATTTTGTGTTTACATAATCTTTACAGGATTCCTAACAATTTTACCTATACAAATTTTGGTATCACTTTTTTTATATATTTCATTAGTTTATGAATTTCTCATCATGTATTTCTTTGTTTTTCGACCTTTTGTTTTTCTTTCCTTTTTTCGCAAAAAAAAAAAAAAAAAAAAAAAAAAAAAAAACAATAATATTGCAGAACCTTTTTGGAGCATAGTATTGCTAAAATAAATTAATTTAAGCCAATGAAAGTGAAAATAATCACACTTTTATGACCGCCCCTACCCATTGGGTCACGTGTGTGACTAATTTGTTTGCAAATCAATAATCAAATTAAAACTTGACATGGATTCATATTTGGTGAGATCCGAGGTACCATAAATCTAGCTATGGAGAGGAAAAAAATATTGATAATACCAGAGCCGTGGTTAAGGCGGGGCATAAACTTTTTGTGTTTTCTGTTCACGTGTGTGACATTTCAGGGCAATTAATTTCTAGGGTTAATTATCTTAACATAATTAATTTAACAACATTATTTGGGGGGTTAGATTAACCGGTTGGGGACTGAGCCCGAGCCCATTTTCCGACTGATTTTATACTCAATATTCAATGAATCAAGAAAAACATGGTATGAGCCTTGTAATGTATATGATTTTCCATGAAAAAGTCGGTTTCAAAACAAAAACACCTCCAAGACTCGTCTCGAAATGCGAGCATAGCAACCATAATGTCACTGCCGTGAACCGTCCAATCAGAGCGAGGCCGGGGAGCCGCTCGCGCTGTTGCCCTTACTTGGAACGTGCTTATTTGCATATTTTATGCAAATGAGATCGGCCCACTATCAATGGGGTGTGTGCTCGCTGAAAGTGTGGCTTTTTGTATATCACCTCAAGCCCCAATTTTTTTTCAAAAGAACCGTCGAAACAAAGACTTCGAAGATTGACTCTAATTTCAAAAGCGAACATCCTGGGGATGCCTTGATGAGTATTATTGTACAATAGCTGTTGGATGATTAGGCCCTATTGTGTAAAGGTGTGATTCCCACCGCTTTGAAGATTAGCACTATTCATAATTGAAAGATTTGCAAAAGCAATTGAGGAGTACCATGGAGGAAGAAGGAGTACTGTAATAACTCGTTATGAATAGGGTACATGCAGGTAATATGGGCCAGCAGGTAATATGGGCCACCTGAAGCCAATCATGTCGTGACCGTCGACCGGTGACCGGTGACCGATGTGAGCACCATAATGTTGTTCATATGAACTGTATACGAAAATATATCGTCTTGAGAGCATCTGATGCCGAAATTTCTCTGAGAAAATTCCTGAAAACCAACAAGGTGCATAAAACTTACGGCATTTTTTACCCTGATGTAAAATTTGATATTTCACAGAATGTGATAGTGAAAGAGTGTTTGAGGGGGTAACCTCAATTGTTTTGTAAATTTAGTAAGCTTATAGTTTCATTTTGATCATACTAGCGTGTACAGGTCAATTTGTTTTAGTGAAGGGGTGCAATGTGGCATTGAATGCTTGCCTGACACAGCAACAGTAGTGCAGGTAATATGGGACATCCATAATGGCGGAAATGATTCTGGTACTTAGTATTGGGATGAGGCATCAATCTCTTTGCTACGATTTTTGGGGGGTATATTCTCAGTATATAATTAATATAAATAACTTATTGTAGGCCTATATTGACTTGTATAATATACAAAATACATAACAATGAAATATATATTCAAAGGATTTACTGAAGGGCGTTATAATTTCAAATTATATCTTAAAGATAATGATTTTCAACATTTTAAACAAATTCCAGACATGGTAGAGTCATTGTAGTTTTTAAAACATAGATTAAATACATATGCCCATATTACCTGCACATGCAGGTAATATGGCACTTTGGTAATGACGTCAACATTTGAATAATGCAGACAGGGTGGTTGGTGATAAATGTTTTTCTTCACAATAAAAGTTAGAGCAGTAGTTATTGATTCATATAAACAAAGATTAGACTGTGTGTCATTTCGTAATTTTATGCAAATTAGGCAAATGAGCTTAGGGGGTCCATATTACCTGCATGTACCCTATACCACATTACACATCTCATATACTTTACACACCTTTCAAAACACAAATTATAATAAAGAAACTAATAATAATGACTTCCTATTATTTTGTTCTCATATACCATCAGCGTGATAATTTATCACCTGCGACATGTTTGATATTATGACAACATATTCACCTAAGGGGCCATCATGAAGAGTAAAAGTAGGGCTAATACTAACTAAATAGACTATAAGTAAATAAACAACTGCAGGAAAAAAAAATAAAAAAATAGAAAAAGATATGGAGAGACAGAGAGAAAATAAACACAAGACAAAATAATATCTGAAACGAAAACCTCAAAAGGTGTGAAGAGAGTATAAAAAGGAGAAGAAAAGGAAGAAGGTAAAAAAAAACACAAAAACAAAAAAAATTGAAATAAATAAGCATAAATGATTCAAAGAAACAGGGAATACAACAACACACAAATCATGATAATAATAATAATAATAAAAACGAAACAACAATATAGATTTATTTCATATTATTCTCTTGTCATATATACATCATCAGCGTGATATTTTTTCACCTGCATGCGACATGTTTGATATTATGACAACATAAGCACGTAATGGAGGTGTCACATTTACCGGGTAAATTGAACGGGTTTTCGCCGTTCAACGAAAAACAACAAATTCCAACACGGCAATAGAACGGCACCGGCCACATTACATTTTTCTTAATTTTCACCGGGTCGGTGTTGTTCTATACCGGGTCTGTATCGTTCTATACCGGGTCTATACCAGGTCCTAGCCAGCCTGGTACCGGGCTGACCGTCCTCATATATAGTCCACGCTTTCCTTTTGTCCGTGTGATTACCGCTTGCCCGCCGGCCTCAACGCTCTCTGACAAGAAAAACAAAATTGTTTTCTTCGCCGGGTGACTCACCGTTTCCCACCGTTCGCGACCGTGCGAAACAAGTTGATACGAACGACGGGACACGGAGGATACCCGGAGATAATACACGGTGGGTCGGTGATGACCCGTCTTCTGATTTTGCCTTCGGTTTGTGCCCGGTGAATATTTTGAGCATGACTGAGCATGCTCAAAATTTTCGCCGGGCATGAACCGCAGGCCTCGGTCGATGGAAACCCGGTGTAAGGGCGATATAATGACATTGTAAAGACGGTTTATGAATGGTGTAAGGACGGAACAAGCGCTCCTCACCCGTCCACAAAGCGGTCGTGCACGGTGGTGGTCTGAACTGGCAGATCTTCCCTTATGGTGTCTTAAAATTACTTTTATGGTGTCTTCAAACTGCCCTTTATTTTCGAAGCTCTCGATCTCGTCGCTCTCTTTACAGGTCTAGAGTGGAATGATATTTAAGCTTTTCAAACATCCATTATAATCTGAATTATTTTTATTGTCGTTGTCGGGGAGAAGAATTTAAAATTGGGTCCTTTTATAGACAATGGTTAATCTAAAGTAATGTCAATTCTTTTTTTTAATGTTTGCTTTTGTTATGTTTGACATTAGTTTCTAAAGTTTTATTATAACAACTTTGGAAATAAACATTATACTACTTTCCCAATAAGCTTCAGCAAAGTTTGGTCTCATACGTTTTTGCCAAAATTACATGTTTACTTTATACCCGCGTTTCATTTAACAGAAATTGTGTTAGTTTTATCGAATATTATTTTAATTTCTCTGCGAAAATGTCCCCGTGCTTTTGAAATGATTAAATCCTGTTATATCAAATGAAATATTGTTATCATGATAAAAGTACTTTATCATCTTTTTTAAATCATTATATTATGAATTGTCTGATATTTTTTTTCATAATCATTTTATTGCAATATTCTTTTAGCCAAATTATAACCCCCATTGAATCACATCAAGAAAAATGTCTACATCATTCATGATTCTGCATTTTGGATGTTTTTGTATGATCCATGGATTAGTTTTTTGTTTATTTTTATTTTCATTGTTTTACCCACGATCACTTTGAGTGATTTTACTGTGATTAAATAGATTAATCAGAACTATATAAGACAATACATTAATATAATATTTGTATAAATAAAAATACATGCATAATGCCATTGTATTCTATATTTGATAAACCGTCTTTAAGAATGCCAAAAATACGAATTTTGTTACCCATAAATTGTATATAATTCATGTAATTGATTAAATATCAGTAGGGTATATGGTTATTTTTGTGAGATAGCAATATGAACCATTTTTCAAGGAAGCCTACACAGAATCGGAAATGCAAAAAGAAACTTTCCCAGGCATTTCCCGACCGAAAATTTAGGGAAAAGGTGCCTAAATTGGGAATTAGTTGCCTTTGCCCCCCTGTTGAGCCCTCAAATGTAAAAATCGCCCACTAATGTAAAAATGCCCTCAAATGCCCTCAAATGTCTCACACGGTTCAACCACAAATGTAAAAATTGCCCTCAAATGTCACAAAAACACGTCACACGAATGTAAAAATGCCCTCAAATGTAACACACATCAACCACAAATGTAAAAATGCCCTCAAATGTACAACATGTCAACCATAAATGTGAAAATGACCTAATGTCTAACATGTTGACACAAATGTAAACAGTTTTCATTTTAACCACTAATTGTCTTAACATGTCACCCACAAATGTGTATTAACTCATTCACATTGTATTTAAAATGAGGAATGTTGCTAAATGGAACAAAAATGTTTCAATTACGATTATAGCATAATACATAATATTAGAAAGATTTTTAAAATCTTTCTATATTATGTATTATGTTTCATTCATTCATTATGTTTTTCATTCATTCATATAGTTTTATAAACAAAGAGATTAGATAAAAGACGGGGTATGAATTATCTAAAAATTATTGCACCATTTTTGGGCATTTTTTCTTCCTTTTGGTGCAAAATTGTAACTTTCGTTAGTCTCAAGCAATACTGCGTATTATGCGAGTCTTTGTTGATGCCGTATAGCGCTTACCAACCTTGTGGCATAAGCGTCCATTTCATGCGAACGACCCTCCCCCATAGGCTCTTGAAGAAAGGCTGTAGAATCGAGCGGGGACATGCACCCTGCCCCCCCCCCTTCATAGGGGATTTCATGCACGAATTTTCAGACTCCTACTCAACATAGTCATGACAGTTATGTGCATAGATTGGCATAGTTTTCAAGAAAAATTGCTTTTGTTTAACGCCATTATTTTGGCTCAGCTTGAATTTGTGAAAAGATTGGGAATGGCATTTTCCATAAAATTTTCCGTTAAAACATGTCCAGATTGATGGAATAGAGGCTGCTCATATAATAACATTACACAAAAGAAACACTTATTTAACATGCCTCCAAATAAGAATATTTACCATTTTTGCTCAGTTATATCCTAAAAAGGACTCATGTGACTTTCAAAATGTGCCTTTTTTATGTGTGTTCAATCACGCATACCATATTGGATCATGACGAATTTTACACACAGCTAGCCAGATGTTGAAACATTACCAGTAAATCTTGTTACTGGACACTCCCCCCGTTTTAAACGTTATGCGTGTGGGTGTGTATGTGTGTGTATATGTTGATGTGTATGTATGTGCCTGTTGTGTGAGTGTGTGCATGTGTGTGCATATGTATCTATGGAAAGTATGCATGTGTGTAAATTTAATTGAAAATGTTTTGTTCACATTCCGCATTATTATGTACATGAATGAATTTTTACATTCGGTTGACATGTTCAGGACATTAGTGGTTAAAAATGAAAACTTTTTACATTTGTGTCGACATGTTATTGACCATTAGTGGTCATTTTTACATTTGTGGTTGACGTGTTGTGACATTTGAGGCATTTTTTACCATTTGTGGTTGACGTTTGTGACATTTGAGGGCATTTTTTACATTTCTGGTTGACGTGTTGTGACATTTGAGGGCAATTTTTACATTTGTGGTTGACGTGTTGTGACATTGAGGCATTTTACATTAGTGGGCGATTTTACATTTGAAGGGTCAACACCCCCCCCCCTCATCGAACGCCCCTCCCCTAGAATAAATAAATAATGATATACATGTATATGAATGGATGAAGTGACCGTGTGGAACGACTCCTACCTGCATGGTTGTTTGAATAATGATGGGTAATGGACGACCAAAGGACCAAAACGCAGACCCCTATATATCAATAATAATAATCAAAACATACAAAATATCATTATATTTCAAAATGAAGAAACTTTGTGGGGGAAACAAATCTTTTTTGAGTTTCCCGTCTTTTCAGAAATCTATAGATAGAACAATATAATAAGTACGACCAATTCGATATTGTATAAATCTATTATAAAGTGTAAATAATATAAACCAGCACTGAATTGATATGAAAACTGAAACGAGGCTAAAGTAAATGTAACAAATGCGACAAAATATGGGCCCTCTATATATAAAACTATTATTTCCGAGTAAAGCAGCCCCCAATAAAGTTGATAATCACCTCCCTGTTTATGTCATATGATTTATTCCTTATGGTATAAAATACTTTTGTTTTGTAAAAATATTCACTCTGGTATTAGTTTTTAATTTCAAAATTCATTTAGATATTGATTGATCTTGTTGGTAAACAATCAAGGGGACAACTGATTTAAAAGCATAGTTTCCACGTATAGTTCATGTACTAGGAGGTTGGCAGTTCAGCCACAAGGGGGCGTACTTGATGCGGTTAAAGGGGGGGGGGGGTTATCGATTCATGTTGCCCGACCTCACCACGGGTCCATCTTCCGTCCTGTAAACGGGCGTGAAACGGGCGCGGCGTCCTCATTTCAATCCTTTTTAACGCCCTTTAACGACTGGTCCGGTTAAGACCGTTTCTGAATAATACCCTCATCACCCGGAAAAACCCGGCAAGGAGTTCGGCCCGTTCTTTAAATCCTTTCGGGAACGGTGCCCAGCGAGCTCCTATGAACGTGTTGGACGGCTTCAACCGCTTCACGTTGTGCCCTCACCGTTTTGGCGCCGTGTGCACAAATTTGGCCAGAACGGTGGTGAACGGTGCGCACACGGCTAAGTGTGAACACCTGCATAAGGGGTCATCATAGAGGGTAAAAGTAGGGATTATAATAACTAAAAGAATGCTTCGAAAGGAGGGAAGAAGAAATGTCAATGATGAAGAGGAAAGAAAATAAAAAAAGTTTTACCAATGTAAATGAGGGGGGGGGAGAAGTAATCAACTACAACAAGAAAAAATAAACAAAACAAAACAAAACAAAATAAAACAGAAATAGAGAAAGATTTCCAGAGAGGGAGAGAGAGAGAGAGAGAGACATAATAAACCAAAACAAAACAAAGTCTGAAAAGAAAACCTCAAGGGGTGTAAAGAAAGTATAAAAAGGAGAAGAAAAGGAAAAAGGGAAAAAACAAAACAAAAACAACAACAACAACAACATTGAAATAAATAAGCATGAATAATTAAAATAAAAGGGGGCATGCAACCAAAACACAAATAATGATAAAGAAACTTCTAATAACGAAAGAAGAATATTTTTTATTTCATATTAATTTGTTGTAATAGGACACCAATCAGCATGATAATTTATCACCTGCGACATGTTTGATATAATGGCAACCTTAATAATTGCTAAAGATAAAGATGTGTACGCTTAAAATAGAAAAACATAATGAGACAATCCTTTTGGCACTAAAATGGGAAGAAGAAAGAAGAAAGGAAAACAGAAAGGGCAATGAGAGAAGAGGAGAGAAAAAAAATGGGAAAGGGAAAATGAGGGGAGAAAGGGAAAGACAAGGAAAGAAAATGAGATAAGGAGGGAGAAAGTGAAGGGGGAATAGGAAGAAAAAGAAAAAGAAAAAAATAAAGGAAGTACAGGGGACGGGCACCAAATTGACCTTAAACTAAGTGGCACCCTATTTATTTTTAGATTAAGGGTAGCGAAACTGACCTTAAACATAGGGGGAGTGCAATTCACTTGAAACTATATGTGCATAAAATTGATCTTAAACTTAGCGGGGACAACGGCTTGACCTGAATTCTAAGAGGCGCACATCCGATCAAAAATTTTATGGACTCCATATTGACATTAAACTTAGGGGCGCAAAATTGACCTAAACGCCTATTCCATGTAAAACTTAGGGGAGAAGAGGCGCTCATAATTATGATGGCCTATTGATGAAAAGCTGAGAAACAAACATTGACACCCGCCCTACAAACCCGTATCCCAAAGTCCCTGAAACTCTATGCCCATGTATTGGGGGCCATTAGCAGTGGTCTAGTGTAGGCACCCAGGCGTGTACGAAGGGTGATAGCCCGGGTCGAATCCCCGGCGGAAGACATTGTTTTTCGATCCCCAAAAAATTATAACAAAAAGGGAGGAAGACTGTGGGGAACTTGCGAATTAGCGAAGTCTAAGTCGTTCACCATATGTCGATCACCCTATAGTTCCTTCTAAATCTATTTTATTTCATTAAATATTAACATTATAATTTTTGTTTATATGTTTATTACTATGTGTCAGGGGGGGCAGGAATGGTTAGCTACAGTAATTCATAAGCTCCGTGCCAGAATGAATAGAGTCTCATAAATATCATTTACCCATCACACTAAGCATTTTCATGTAATAGATACATACCATTGGATCATTTTGGGAAAAAAAAACACAGTCTTTAAGAAAAAAAAATGATAAACAGGCGAGATAAAACTTAAATACTATGTCTTTTATAATCATTACTTATAATTATCCAAGTATGAATATTAATAGAACTGGTATTCGTCTTGGCATTTTCAATGAACAGAATATTTTTACCCTACTCTTCAGCATTTTTTTTTTTTTACCCCTTTTTCGTCAACATTTGCTTCCTTCTCTAAATTTTGAGATACTGACCAGTTTTACAAAGATCCATAGAAAAATTCCAATTTTACGCAAAATCAGTACCATTATAGCTTTTTTGTCGTTTGCATCTGTAACGAGTAAAGACCTGCGTAATTGTACAGTGTAGCGTTCCATTCGTCGCAACAAAAATTTAATGTTATATAAACTTTCCGTTAAACTAAGCGAAATTATACCAGAACAAAGTGCTATTAAGCAGAAGAAGATTTTCTGGCTTCAATTTTGTAACCAGTTATTTTGCATTCTTGCATTGTCTATTCCCTTCTCATTTTCTGTTCTCTGTCTACCTCATTAATTACATTATTTTGATGATTTCATCACCTAAATTTTGTTTTCCCCGAATGTACCATTTTATTTGACACACACTTGTAGGGCAGACTGGGGTATTTTGTGACTGCTATGTACATTTTAGGCTCCTTTAAAGTTGACATAAGAAGGTCATGAATTTTCCATAATTTGGGTTTAACACCCTTTTATATAGTTTTATAAGGATGCTCCAAACAAGATAGCAAATACATAAAACCCCCTGACTTCTTCCGATATTCTGGTTTGACAAGTTGCTATGGAAATTATGGCCTGCTCGCCAGGGCCCCCGATGTGACATAGTATTACAGATACATATCACGCTAGGCGGTGAGTCAGGGCCGAAGGTGTATGGGTAATTCAGAGTGCTCTCGCAGAATGTAAAAATTACGCAATTGATATCGTGAGGAATATAGAAGAGAGATATTTTACCAATGTTTTCGAAGCCAGAGGCTATATAAAAACATTACGAAATCATATGTTACAATATTTACCTTTCCCTTATATACCGAATAAAAGGATAAATACGTGTTTTCATACGTTAATTGCTGAAATTAGATTCCCAATAATGGGATTATGTCAATCAATTTTTTTCACTTGTTTTCTTCTTCTTCTGCCTAACAACAGTTACGATCGTAGTTCTCATGTTGATAAGTAGATCCGGCCGGGCCAACACACACACAAACACTATTAGAATCTATGAACCTACCAACATAATTATCGGCTAACCAGTGATTTCCTGTATCGGCTAGTTGAAACTTATAGCTATAATATACAGACGTCATGTAAGCAATATGAAAGGCGAAAGAATCACATCGGCCTACCCTATGCTACGACCAGCCGGCGACCGGCGGCCAAGCGCAGACCAATCGCTGTGCGACGTGTTCTTGTTGTTTCTTTCTCTTCTCTTCTCTTAAGCGCGCATCACACACGCGATGATTTTACAACAGCGGGACGAATAGCCGATTTCGATCGGCCGAACGGTTGTTGAGGTGATGAATATTCTCACTCAAGATCTCATATTTTATTTATCTTGAAATTATCTTTAGCACTCTATTGCATCTAATATAGGTTCCATTTACTAGTCCGAGGTTACATGACGAGAGATAAGGTATCGGCCAGATATCTACTCTAACCTTTTCGATTTCACAATTTTTGCCGCACATGAACAACCAACTGATGCACTGATATGAATACATTCACTTTTTGACGTTGATCGCGGTGTCCACGAACCCCGAAGACAAGGCAGAAAAATCGACTTAAACGTAATGCAGAAATGACCTACTATATAAGATTTGCATACAATACAGACTTTGATGAAATATGGACATTCTTTTTTTATCATTTCATTTTTAAAACATTCACTCAAAATATATTTCACACGAGGAAATCATAAAAGTTCTGACACGAAAGTAAATTCACTTCATTAATTGTTCGTGTAATACACAAGTCAGACTGCGCTGTCTAGCTCTTTATTTTACTTCTTGATCGCCGTAATACCCGGCGTGACGTCACCTAACTAGACACTGTCTGCAGTACGCCAATCTGCCCGGAGCCGAATGACGGAAACACGGTTAGCGATGAAAAATACGTTTTAAAATTTTACCTATTTCTAAGAACTTCACTTTTGAGCAATTGAAAAAATCGTTTCTCAGAGTTAAGTTAGGGTCGTAAGGATGCTATTAGTGTAAATATCTCATTATTTGGGATCGCCTTCTTAATTCTACTTTAAGCACAAAATTTGAAATAATAATTACCCCGGGGTCATAATTACCCCAGTCTCCCCTATACATTAAACGCTCATATTACAAGTCTCTATTGAATCTATTGATTTAAGTTTTTTGCTCGTGTTGCGCGCTTGCACATCTTTAAGTTTCAATATCTTTATGTGAACCAATGGGTCCCTACTCTCTTGAATCAAGGTACATATGGATAAGTCGTTTTTCTGTTTCAGTCAGGAAGGATGAAAAACGGAATTTGGCTTTGCCATTTCATTTTTGAAAACACAAAAACAAAATCGCAAAGCAAAAAACGTGTTGTGATTTCGTTTTTGGTCATCAAAAACAGAAATAAAAAACAGAAGTACCTTTTTTTGCTTTTGTGATTTCTATTTTTGATTTTATATATCAAAAACAAAATCACAACACGGTTTTAGCTCTCTGGTTCTGTTTTCATATACCAAAAACAAAATCGCAACGCGCTCTGTGATTTTGTTTTAGCACAGCAGAGACCAAAATTGATCTCTTCTCTCTGATTTCTGAAAACCTTATGTTTCATGCATATTAAAGAGCGTCCTCTACGTCAAGAAAAATATAACTATCTTGAACCAGTGTGAAATTGGTTACTAATTCAGTTACTTATTCAAAATTTTACAAGGACTCTTATTTTCAAAAATCAAAAGGTACCACAAGGACGAGTAGGACACGGGCAATTCAAAAAATGTATGTCTCGACTCGGGCAAGTGGGGCTAATAACCTTGAAATTCACTAAATAAGAAATAAACCATGCACTTATTAAATAAGCCTATGATTACTTATTCAAGATTAATGACTTGTTCAAAAACTAAAGGTGAATCAAGGACAAGTGGCAAACGGGCAATTAAAAAAAAGTAGGTCTCGACACGGGCAAGTGGGGCTAATGACCTTGAAACTCACTAAATAAGAAGTACCACATGCACTTATTAAGTAAGCCTATGATTACTCCTTCAAGATTTTATAATGACTTTTTTTTTTCAAAAACTACGGTGAATCAAGGACAAGTGGCACCAAATGTAGGTCTCGACACGGGCAAGTGGAGATAATGACTTTGAAACTAACTAAATAAGAAGAATAAAAAACTTTCTGGCAAGTACCAGATATGAAAGGGCCGGGCAGGGACTGGTCCCTCAAGGTAAAACAGTGTCTGGGCAGCCCAAAGATACCAAGCGTGCCCCTGCCAAATCGTTTTGAGGACCTCTCAGCACACGAGGAAACAGGGACAAGTGATTTTAAATTGCTTTAAACAAATCCTAAAAGATCTTGCCCCTTGGCAAGTACCAGATATGAAATGGCCGGGCAGGGACTGGTACCTTATAGGTCTAGGAGGGTCTGGGCATCCACGGGATACCCAGGTTGCCCCGGTCAAATCGTTTTAAGGACCCCTCAGGACACTGGAAACAGGGACAAGTAATTCTATCATATTTATTAAAAGGATCCTGAAAGAACTTGCCCCAGCACACGAGGAAACAGGGACAAGTGATTTTAAATTGCTTTAAACAAATCCTAAAAGATCTTGCCCCTTGGCAAGTACCAGATATGAAATGGCCGGGCAGGGGCTGAGCCCTCAAGGTCAAAAATGACCTGGGCAACCCAAAGATACCAAGTTTGCCCCGGCCAAATCCTTTTGAGGACCTCTCAGGCCACTGGAAATCTTTTAGGATTCGTTTAAACAATTTATAGAATTAGTTGTCCCTGTTTCCGTTTCCAGTCCGTTTGAAGACCTGAGAGGTCTTCAAAACGATTTGGCCGGGGCAAGCTTGGTATTTTGGGGTTGCCCAGACCTTTTTTTTTACCTTGAGGGACCAGTCCGTGCCCAGCAAATTCATATCTGGTACTTGCCAGAAAGTTTTTTTTTTTTTCTTATTTAGTGAGTTTCAAGGTCATTATCCCCACTTGCCCGTGTCGAGACCTACATTTTTTTAATTTCCTGTGTGCCACTTGTCCTATATTCACCTTTAGTTTTTGAAAAATTCGTTTTAAAATCTTGAATAAGTAAACATAGGCTTATTTAATAAGTGCATGGTTTATTTCTTATTTAGTGAGTTACAAGGTTATTAGCCCCACTTGCCCGAGTCGAGACACAATTTTTTGAATTGCCCGTGTCCTACTCGTCCTTTTGGTACCTTTTGATTTTTGAAAATAAGAGTCCTTGTAAAATTTTGAATAAGTAACTGAATTAGTAACCAACTTCACACTGGTTAAAGATAGTTATATTTTTCTTGACGTAGAGGACGCTCTTTAATTTTCATGAAACATAAGGTTTTCAGAAATCAGAGAGAAGAGGACAATTTTGGTCTTTGCTGTGCTAAAACAAAATCACAGAGCGCGTTGCGATTTTGTTTTTGGTATATGAAAACAGAACCAGAGAGCTAAAACCGTGTTGTGATTTTGTTTTTGATATATAAATCAAAAATAGAAATCAGCAAAAGCAAAAAGGTACTTCTGTTTTTATTTCTGTTTTTGATGACGCAAAAAACGAAATCAGCAACACTATTTTGCTTTGCGAATTTTGTTTTGTGTTTTCAAAAATGAATGGCAAAGCAAATTCCGTTTTTCATCCTTCCTGACTGAAACAGAAAAACGACTTATCCATATGTACCTTGATTCTCTTGGTAGGGGCTCAGTATTGATGTACCCCTCCCCCGTAATTCGATTTTAATTGAGCCCCGCCCCCCCCCCTATATGCTCAGAGTTTTGGTTTTAAACCTTCATTTTCAAGTCCGTCTTGACAAAAAGTTCAGCTTGCGATGCCTGATCGAATGTCTGTAAGTTTATTGTTATTCATTTATTTCAGTTTTGTTTTGTTTTGTTTTGTTTTTGTTTTTGTTTTTTTATTATTTATTCATTTTTAATATATATATATTTTTACGGGAACCAAGGACTCCCTTAAATTTCGCCTGGAGCCTACCCCTGATCCCATTAAAAAAAATGATAAAATAAATAAATAAATAAATAAATAAATAAATAAATCACATTTCAGTGGGTCTATTTATGCACTAACGGAATTCCAGCTCGAGCTGTGCGCCAGTAAAA
>CALNVZ010001099.1:244209-287240 GCA_940671915.1 Paracentrotus lividus
CAGCAATGGGAGGGGTTGCTTGGTAGGGGGTGTAAAAATTAATTGTTGCATGGGCGGGGGGGGGGTTGGGGGCAGTGCGTTTCTGAGTAGAGGTAGAATGTAAGTTTATTATGAACACAAAAATTGAGCGTTTAAATCTGAAACAAGGTGGGGGAGGGGCTATTGAAATCAGTTTTCAAATCCCCGCCTCACCCACTCCCCACGAGACGGCCCTAAAATAGAAACAAATAATACAAAATTAGGAATGTGTCAAGGATCATATACGCAAGGTTCCACTGCAATGTTGCAGTTTGAAGTCAAATGATGAATTTCCTACTGGATACTGGAGGGGTCTCAGGTGCCGCGCCCCCTTTGAAAAACAGAAAGCACCCCCCCCCGACAAAAAAAAAATGGTAGGGTAGGTCATTTTTTTTCCATCCCACAATGAAATTCATGAAATTTCTTTTTTTAACTTAAGGATTTTTTTGTGTATTGGTGTAAGACAGTAAGATCCAGGGGGAAAGGGGACGGCCCGTTAATACACAAAAAAGGAAAAGAGTGCCCTATAATGGGTATACCACTGCCACTCCCACATGATATTCCTAAAGGTTTCAGTATAGTGCCACACAGGGCAAATGGCCTGTTCTTATAAAATTATGTTTGACAGGCGGCAGATGCACGGGGATCCGCACATGAATTTATTTTGTTAAAAGGAGCCCCCAATTTTTTTAATGGTATTGAACCCCCCTCCCCCGTTATATAGGGTAATATACATTCAGCATGTATATTCCTAAAGGTTTCAGTATAGTTGCCACACACAAGGGCAAATGGCCTGTGCTATAAAATTATGTTTGACAGGCGCAGATGCAAAGGGGGATCGCGCACATTATTTATTTTGTTATAAGGAGCCCATTTTTTTTAAATGGTATTGACCCCGCCCCCATTGTTAATTGCCCGTTATATAGGGTATATACATTCAGCAATGTTACTCACAAACCATATGAAATCAAGAGAATTGTTTAGTTTTGTTAAAAAGGACAACAAACAATATGAATTGCCCCAAACAGGAAACCCCCATTTCATTAAAATTAATGATTTTTAGTGGAAGAAGTACTGAAGTCCATGGTTTTAGTGGAAGAAGTACCTAAGTCCATAGTTTTAGTGGAAGAAGTACCTAAGTCCAACTTCCGGCTTATTGATTATCGGAGATCGATAAGCATAAAATTACTGAAAATTGCCACGTATGCTTCTCCTCCCTTAAAAATCAACTCCACAAAGTTTGAATATGAAATTCAAAAAATTGTGATGTGCAGGATAGTTTTGAAATATTCAAACCCTTGTATCTCAGAACTAGTATTATGTGACTTAGGCCTAAGTACTTCTTTCACTAAACTTTTCAATTTCTACTGAAATTTTTTTCACAGTATTAATGATCAAACTTGGGTTTGTGTCATTCGACACATCCGGTACAGGCGCGGATCCAAGAAAGTCGAATTGAATGCATTTCGGGGGCCCAATTGTCTGGGGACAAAGAGCCGCTTTTGTTCCCAGACAATTGGGCCCCCGAAATGCATTCAATTCGATTTTCTTCGATCCGCGCCTGCGGTAGTACTCAATAGAAACTTGGATGGAGAGGTTTCCTGATGTATAATGACAAAATGCTCATAATATCTTTGTGATTCTTGGACCATATCGCATACAATTTCATCCACTGTAAAAAACAACTTGTAATTTACGGGTGTAAAGGTATGAATAATATAATTATGTAATCTTAATATTATGTCCATCTATAGTGCCATTATCATTTCTTTTGTGGGACACACTATATATAAACACAACACAAAAAGAAAGTTTCCCCTATTTCAGATATCAATCATTTTTTTAACTAGGAGGATTTGAAAAAAAATGAAATTTTATGTCCATGTAGGGAATTTAATCAGCTACCATGGGAGCGAATTTTAGGGGAAAATCATCAAGTCATGCTTCAGTAATTAATTGTTGAATGCAAAAATGTCATTTTTTTTTAAAGTTCACAAGCCTAAAATCACAACTTTGATTCAATGATATTGGACCCATTTTCAGATTTTAAACATTTTACACGTACGGAAAGGAAATTTGCGTCAAATTTCACGGTTGAGTGAGTATGCACCCAAAATTGCCAAAACTGCAATTTTTACTTCTTTGCCATGGTATATTGGATCAAATATAATGGAATTCCTATTTGTTAAGTGTATGCAACAAATATCACTTCTTTCACGGTTGAATGAACCCATCAAACAACCAAAAAATAGGCCATTTTAGAATTACGAAGAGGTATTTCAGCGATTTTGTGCACTAAAAATAATCTCAATGACATTTTTTTTTGTTGTGTTCATATTCTTTAGGCACGTGTAAATAATCCTATGGCATTTATTTACAAATTCATGTTTCAATGAGCACGTGAGACTAGAAAACTATTTTGTCATGTATTGACTAAAATGTGATTTTTCACTTTGATTAGATAGCATGATTGTTTGGGGGGAGTACCTCGGAATTTATTTTCACAAAAATCCCGATGTTTCACGCCTCACTGGGCACAAGATACAAGACAATCATGCAAATGAGAAGAAAGTTTAGGGCTCCGTCACAGTTCAGTGACTTACCGGATATGCAATTTACATCGAGATCATGTTAGTTTGTGACCATCGTAAGCTGTGTGTCAAGTTTCATGGAATTACTTAAAAGTCAAATGGACAATAATCATCAATGAATTTAGGCCGAATTTCACTATTGTGAGATAATGATTGCCTCCCCCATTGACTTTGTGTACAGAGGTTTAGCAAAAAGTGAAATTTGGCATATTGTCATTGTTAATATTTGTCCATTTGACTTTTTATTTGATTTTTTATTTTATTTTATTATTTTGATTTTTATTCTTAAACGAGAAAATTACTAAACGACTATGAGGAAATGAAAAATGGCAAAAAAAAGGAGAAAATAATTAGACCCCGTTCACACTCAATCATGCAAATGAGAAAAAAGTTTAGGGCTCCGTCACGGTTCAGTGAATTACCGGATATGCAATTTGAATCAAGATCATGTTAGTTTCTGACCATCTTAAGCTGTGTGTCAAGTTTCATTAGATAAATCATGGTAGAATAAACAATAATCATCAATGAATTTAGGCCGAATTTCACAATTGTCAAATAATGATTGTCTCCCCCATTGACTTTGTGTACAGAGGTTTAGCTAAAAGTGTAATTTGGCATAATTATATTCAATGTTAATTTGTGTCTATTTGACTTCGAGTTGTTCCATGAAACATGACACCCAGCTTAAGGGGGTCACCAACTAACAAGAGTTTTATTTAAATTGCTTAGCCGGTAAGTCACGGAACCGTGACGGAGCCCTAAACTTTGTCCTCATAGGCACGATTTTCTTGTATCTTGTGCCTAGTGAGGCGTAAAAATCGGGATATTTGCGAAAATTAATTCTAAGATACTCCCCACAAACAATCATGCTGTTGAATCAAAGTAAAAATTCAAACTTTAGTCCAAATATGACAAAATAGGTTTTCCAGTCTCACGTGCTCAATGAAGCATGAATTTTTAGACAAGTGCCAAAGGATCATTGACATATGTCCAAATGTTCCAAACATAACCCCAAAAATGTTATTGAGATGATTTTTTGCCTAAAATCACTGCAATACCTTATCTTTATTATAAAAATGCCCAATTTTGTTTGTTTTATGTTGTCATTCAACCGTGAATTGTTTGCAAAAGTTGAAATAAAATTCACAAACTGCAGTTTTTGCCATTTTAACCCAGTGCTCACTCAACCGTGAAATTTTACCATGAACTCATTTTGTATTTAAGGGCACACATGTGGAATCTTATTTTGACAAGCATGATGTTAAAACCTTTTTAATGTTGTTCCGAAATCATTGATCAAAGTTGTGATAATCGCCTTGTAAACTTCAAAAAATGACATTTTTGCATTCAACCATTACCCACTGAAGCATGTCATGGTGATTCTTTTTGAAAATCGGTCACCTGGTAGCTAATACAATTTACCTACACGGACATATAATTTTTTTTTTTTTTTTTTTTTCAATTCCTCCTGGTTCAGAAATGATTGATACCTAAAATAGGGGGAACTTACATTTTGTGTTGTGTTTATATATTGATGTTTGTTAGAGGGGACTAACTTTTTTGTTGGGTATAAGCATGCATGTCAAGAGGGGAAATCCTAGTTATTATAATATACACCCACAAACACCCACGCAACAACATCACAATCCACCCCACATACACACACACACACACACACACACACACACACACACACACAATACACTACCACATCCTCACACCTATACCCTACCTCCTCCCGCCCAACATACATTGCGGCTGAAGGAGATGTTAGAGAGGACGAGAAACCCGTGTAGTCTTATGGCTATTTCTTCATCTCTTTTTACTTTCCACAGGTAGACCCAAATGTATGTGCAACACCAATCAACGTGGAGTGCCGGGTTCGTATAGCTCATCTCAGTATCATAGAGGCGGGTCAAAACTTGGTCTCCGACTGTACTAACGCAATCGCTGGGCTTGTATGTGAAAACTCGGATCAAGTTTCGGGGAGATCTGTTACGACTATGAGATCAGATTCACTTGCCACCCGTTCAGGTACAAATTCAGCGGCGTGTTCCGGATAATACATTAGGGAGAGGGGGGGGTCCGAAAAATGCGTTTTACCATTATAAATTATGAATGCAATTTCATCTGCAGTGTCCCCAAGGGAGAAAAACATTCAAGCTGACATTTATTATTTTCATAATCATTACTGTATTATGATACGAAATTTTCATTTAAAAAGACTGATAATACAACTTAGTGTTGCGACGTTTTGCCAATAACCAAATGGCTTCCTTTTGGCAAATAACGAACCCGTTGAAGGGAAGCCTTTATGATGTATGAGATTCTGTGCGCACTGGCCTATGTATAGCGCGAGAAAGACGGCTTGGAATCTTTTGAATTGCCCGGTCTAGCGCATGTGACAGATTGAAGCGAAGGTGTCCTTTCTTGTTCAGGGATGGTATTTCCAATCTTTGACAAATGGCTTCTTTGATACCACGTTCAAATCAGCTGGATTCCTTGTTCAATATAATCACTTCCTTGGTGTCAAATAAGTGTTCTCTAGAGCTTATGTGGTTGTGAACCGCAAAAAAAAAAAACAAAAAAAAACACTCTTACACATTGGAAATTTAGAAGATTGTTTTATGCAAAATGTGTATGACGTGTGACTTCTTAGTTTGTTTTAGCAGGTACACTTTAGTGAGCGCCCACCACATCCAGCCAAGGCGTATTCAGTAAACCGATATTGAGAGGGCACTATGTGTAGAAACACTGATTTATACGTCAAATGATTCAAGTGTCCTGTCAGTGAAAACGTTTCTTGTGTTAACCAGTTATGTGTGTCCAAAGAGTTGGCGTGATTGAAGAAGTTGGCATGTGAAGCGGGCTGGACATAGTTCAGTGCACACAGTTTCTGCAGGCAATCTGAGACATTATGATGGCTTTCCATTCAAGGGGTTCGTCATTCGCCCGAAGAAGCAAATGTGAAGGTGAAACATGGCGACAGTGAATTATTTAGATTTTTGGTTTTATTGTCATATTAATGAACCTTCATAAACACAACACAAAAAGAATGTTCCCCTATTTCAAATATCAATAATTTTTTAATCAGAAGGAATTTAAAAAAAATCTAATTACATGTCCATGTAGGGAATTCAATTAGCCACAATGGGAGCAAATTTTAGGAGAAATCATCAAGTCATGCTTCAGTGAGCAAAGGTTGAATGCAAAAATGTCATTTTTTGAAGTTCACAAGGCTAAAATGGCAACTTTGAGTCAATGATAACTGACCCATTTTCGGATTTTAAACATTTTAAACGCCAGAATGTATGCAAAATGTGCTTCCCAATACACGGTAACAAAATTTGCGTCAATTCTCACGGTTGAGTGAGCATGCAGCAAAAATTGCCCAAAATGCCATTTTTACTTCTTTGCCATGGTAAAATCGATCAAATGTGATGGAATTCCTGTTTTGGAAGTGTATGCAACGAATATCCATTCATTCATGGTTGAATGAACCCATCAAACAACCAAAAAATAGGCCATTTTAGAAATACGAAAATGCATTGCAGTAATTTTATGCACTAGAAAGTATCTCAATAACAGTTTTTGGGTTGTATTTGATATTTTTGGGATACGTGTCAACGATCCTATGGCATTTATTTACAAATTCATGCTCCAATGAGCACGTGAGACTGGGAAAGCCCTTTTTTCACGTCTGGACTAAAATTTAAATTATTACTTTCATTTAATATAACAATTCTTTTTGGGGAGTACTTTTGATTTTATTTTCACAAAAATCCATTCCATTTTAATCACGTCTTCAGCTTTCATTTTGAATTTCAAAATGGCCGCAACAGAAAATTACATTTTGACTTAAATCTTGTATGAGCTTGTACGTAGGGGATACCATATAATGCTAACATTTTAAGAATATTTTCAAAAAGATACTGTTTTCAAGTCCACTCCTGGCTGATGTCTGAAGCCTGCGTTGCTTGACTACGTGCTCCTCTCCTGTTTCATAGAAGCAGATTATGTTGAGGTAAAAAACATTCCATCCCTCTGATGACACGTTAAATGGAGCTCCCGTGTTGAGGAGAGTCACTACCCTTGCACGCTTAAGAACCCACTGCACCATTTGCATAGGGGAACCCCTGGTGTAGTGGTCCCTGCACACCCTCTTCCCCCAATGTTATATCTGGAGGATACACCTATGGGCCACACTGATGCAGTTCCGTCTTCGTCTCTTAAGCACAGATGATGCCAAAGAAACAATAATAACATTCACTGACAGTGAAAAAGCTAAACAGCTTTTTTTTTTTTGCAAATGGTTGATTTGCAGTATTTCTTTATCTGGATTTGAGATTAGGCGGTGTCACAAGCGCAGCTAGAGGAACGAAGCATTGATGTACTCTAGAAGGGCCGCTATGGAGAAGAATGGAAGAAATTAGCTGGATGGGGAGCAGATACTAAACAGAGTGGATGAAGAAAGAATTTACACCGGACATGTTGGCACAATCAGTACAGTGTCTGCCTCATGAACGGGGACCGTGGGTTCGATCCCCGGTTGAGTCATACCAAAGACTTCAAAAATTGGAACCCTTTGCTTTCTGGCCAGGTGCTCAGTATTTGGAAATGGAGAGGGGTAATAATAATATTACAACCAAGTATATTGTATCATATGAGAGAACAGTTCACTAAGAGCTGAAGTGGCTACCCTGGGTAAATAAGTTAATATTATTTATTATATTAATTTTCAGAAGACAAATCTTGATCTTAAAAGAAAAAAATCTAGACGGACACATCACAAGGAAAGCTTTATGCTCACATACATATGAAAATTAAGCCCAATGGGTAAGGAATATGTGTAAGCCAAGGATTTTAATTTGGTGTCTGACTTTGACAGTTGAATAAAAGCATTTAAAAAATTGATATAAGAAGGTCAATGGCAAAGTTGGAGAAAAAAGAATGGCTGTTTTGAAATTTGTACATGCTGTTGAATTTGAGCTACAAAGTTTGCTCTTTAGATGTTTGGAACTACAGACAAAGGAGGGAACTTTTCTGCCCAGGTATTTCACTTTTTTAAAATAGCTTTGTTTATTCATTTTGGTGGCTTTACTTTGTTTGTCATAAACATTGTATCAAAATATCATGGATTGTTGCCACAACTATCCTGGTTCAAGTATTCCTTTCAACCAACTGCAGAGTGTACGATATGTACATGTATCTTTCAGTACTTTCGATTGTTTTGCAAATCATTTTCTAGTGATGAAGCAAATATAACCTGTGATACTTAATGTAGATGAAGGATCCATTGACTATTTTATTGTCAGTGTCTGAGAAACAAACACCCATATCTGATTTTCCATGTTGCTCTAGAGGTACAAGAAGCATAAGGGTGGGCTTATTTGTTTCCTCATGTGTGACGGAGATGGGCCACTTTTGGATGACACACATTTGACAAGTATACAAGTATTATGTTGAATTCCCCAAGGCTTGTCTTCACAATTTTGAGGAGCAGCAAAGTATGAACAGTCAATCATGGATGGGAATTACTAAGGCATTAATGCTGCACACTTCAGGTCATTTCTGGTATCATCTCTATCAGATAGAAATGATAACGTAGTTTATTGATTGGGGATTTGGAAACTTTGAATGAGGTTGACCAAATCATAGACAAATAAGAAATTAATGGTTCCTTATTATGCATTATTTTGAGTAAAACATAAAGTTCCCTGATAACAATAATGTTCCAGTGTTTATTCCATAACAAGTTTGCTAAGGGGATGCAAGATCTGGAGACCAGGAGGGTCTGGTTATAAATAGCACTGTATTTTAAGTGGATTTAATTATCATATATAATTCATGCTCGCCTATCTGCATTACCTGTCTAAATAGCACATTGTTAACATCTTTGATGCTGTAGATATTCTCCAAATTTACATTTGAGTATATGAATATAAAAAAAGGCCCAAGTCCATCTCTTGGCCAAATTGAGTTAACCATGGAAGGTTGTTGCTCATACATGAGTCCATCTTGTGTACATTTTACAGCAATGAATTCTGCCCCAAAATGCCTGAAATTAATATTTAAAGGTCTACTAAATTAGAAAAATAATTGTCCATTTTTCGTTAGAATGTATCATCAGAAGTCCCAAAATACCACGCATTCTTTTAAACACTTTGATAATTTATTATAATCATTTGAAAAGCCCATAATTGCCCATTCCCGCTGCTATAAGCCCCGCCCCTAAAAAGCTTCATCGAAGCGATATCGTAGTCACGTGACTGTGACGTATTGTGAGTAAGCCAGCTGCACAGACAGTGTGTATGCACGTGTAGAGGTGCAGGGAGCGCCCGAGCTGGCGGGCCGCTACATACACCCCATGCTCCCGTTGCACGTCGACTATACTAGTTCATTCACACATTAGATTGGTCACTAGAATGATGTTTTGGACACATTTTCATCAATAAATGTCTAATTCTTGTGATATAAGGGTTGTAGTAAGACCATTGAGGGTGCTAGGCCTAGCTTTTATGCTTGCATCGTTTTCCAAAAGAGATTGAAAGCTTTTGGAGTTGGAAAAGTAAGTCAAGCTTACTTGACTCAAGCAGATTGGCTACGGGCCACAAAAAGTATACTAGTACTTGCAGTGATTTTGCCGAATTTGTCTTTAAAATAATTAAATTCCTAATTCGATGTGAAGAAATGAGAATTATGTTTAACTACGTTTAGCCCTACTGACAAGTAATAACATCTCTTCTACTTACAGTTTATTAAATAGAGGTCAATAATGATAAACCATGGATATACTGGAGGGAGCGAAGGCAGAGAATGAAAGTAGGACAGTTATGCAATACTAGTATACAGGCGCAGGCGACAAGATCAGCCTATACATGTAATATGGGACCCGTACGTGTAGCGTGATGTGTATTCGCATGCTACTACTATGCAGAAATATGACCCCATAGGGCAGATATGGTGCTAGTGCGTGTCGTGTATGTATACACTAAATACACAATGACATGAATTTGCCCTATAGCTGCCCTATCACCTCTAACTCTACACACATATAAACTCACAGTCCATGTACAGACAGATGAGGATGTTTGGTAGAAGAATGATAAAATTACGCAAGATTTGAATATTTTGGGACAAAATTGTTCAGTGATGATATGTAACAGATATTTCTTAAGACGTTCATACACTAAATCTACATTCATTATTAGTCAATTTTCGTTAGTTCTCTCTTGCAAAAAGGAGTCCAATATTGCGTTTTGTGTACATAGATGCATTATGCCAGTCGCCGTTTGTTTTGGGGTCTTACTTTTAATACGTCATTCCGCTAATGAACCAATCAGCTCACAGGGTTTCAGGAATGTTACCAAGACCTATAGTTTTCCACATTTTTCGTCAAATTGAGACTTTCTTATGAAAAACAAATTTCACTTTCGTTTTTAGAAGGTAATTATCCACTGAATAAGCCCAATTTTTTTTCTAATTTAGTAAACCTAAAAAAAAAAAACTATCTCAAATCTCCATTCACTACACAAAAAAATCATTCAGTTTTCTTAAAAAAGAAAAAAAAACTATCTCAAATCTCCATTCACTACACAAAAAAATCATTCAGTTTTCTTGATTTACTCGACATGAACTTTCATGGACTTGGGCTCTTTTTATATTCATATATTCATTTATAACATTGAAACTGAATAACCATTTCATGTTTTTCTAGGTCAGCCATTTTGAATTCCAATGTGGTGGCCATTCTTACAGGTGCCAACCATTTAGTTTACATGTCATTGAACCCCAAGGCTGAATGATTTAGCTATGGTGGCCATTATGAATTTCTAGATGAACTGGATCATAATGACTGAAGGATATAACGTGAACATCAAAATTATGTTTCTTTGTCCCGAATTCAAACTTTCAGAAATGCCTTTATGAAAAAATATAACAACTTTCTTGTATGGCGGCCATTTTGAAATTTAAAATGGAGGCCTAAGACGTGGTCGGAAATATTGGTACCAAAGTTTTTGAATTCAGCACCCCCAAATTGACAAAAATAGGTCAAGAAAACTACTATGGCTTGAATATCTCACAAAATATAGGTAATACAATTTTTGATGGCGGCCATTTTGAAATTCAAAATGGCGGCCTAAGACGGGGTCGGAAAAATTGGTACCAAAGTTTTTTTGATTCAGCATCCCCAAATTGACACAATTAGGTCAGGAAAAATTCTTTGGCTTGAATATCTCACAAGATATAGGTAATGGAATTTTCAATGGCGGCCATTTTGAAACTCAAAATGGCGGCCTAAGACATGGTCGGATAAATTGGTACCAAAGTTTTTTTGATTCAGCACCCCCAAATTGACAAAATTAGGTCAGGAAAACCATTTTGGCTTGAATATCTCACAAGATATAGGTCAAAATGAAATTTTCCATGGCGGCCATTTTGAAAATCAAAATGGCGGCCTAAGACATGGTCGGAGAAATTGGTACCAAAGTTTTTTTTTTATTCAGGACCCCCAAATTGACACAATTAGGTCAGGAAAACCACTTTGGCTTGAATATCTCACAAGATATAGGTCAAAATACAATTTTCAATGGCGGCCATTTTGAAATTCAAAATGGCGGCCTAAGACATGGTCGGAGAAATTGGTACCAAAGTTTTTTTTTTTGATTCAGCACCCCCAAATTGACACAATTAGGTCAGGAAAACCACTTTGGCTTCAATATCTCACAAGATATAGGTCAAAATGAAATTTTCAATGGTGGCCATTATGAAAATCAAAATGGCGGCCTAAGACATGGTTGGAGAAATTGGTACCAAAGTTTTTTTTTTTATTCAGCACCCCCAAATTGACACAATTAGGTCAGGAAAACCATTTTGGCTTGAATATCTCACAAGATATAGGTCAAAATACAATTTTCAATGGTGGCCATTTTTAAATTCAAAATGGCGGCCTAAGACGTGGTCAAAAAAATTGGTACCAAAGTTTTTTGGATTCAGCACCCCCAAATTGACAAAGTTAGCTCATAAAATTGCTTTTGGCACGAAAATCTCACGGGACTTAATATTTGGACATCACAGCCTCTACTAATGTCTGGAATTTGCTTAAAATGTTGACAATCATTAACTTTAAGATATCATTTGAAATTATAATACCCTTCAGTAAATACTTTGACTATATATTTCATTGTTTTGTATTTTGTATATTATTTCTTCTTTTTTTTTTTAATATTATTTAAATATTATTTTCATTATACAAGTCAATATAGGCCTAAAATAAGTTATTTATATTAATCATATACTGTGAATATACCCCCCAAAATTGTAGCAAAGTGATTGATGCCTCATCCCAATACTAAATACCATAATCATGTCCGTCATTTTGGATGGCCCATATTACCTGCACTAATGTTGCTGTGACAGGCAAGCAATCAATGCCACATTGCACCCCGTCATTACAACAAATTGACCTGTACACTCTAGTACGATCAAAATGAAACTATAAGCTTACTAAATATACAAAACAATTGAGGTTACCCCCTCAAGCACTCTTTCACCATCACATTCAGTTAAATATCAAATTTTACATCAGGGTAAAAAAAAAAATGCAATTTTCTCAGAGAAATTTCGGCATCAGATGCTTTCAGGACGATATATTTTCGTATACAGTTCATATGAACAACATTATGGTGCTCACACCGGTCATCGGTCACCGGTCGAAGGTCACGACATGATTTGCTTCAGGTGGCCCATATTACCTGTTGGCCCATATTACCTGCATATAACCTATTGAAAGTTTTGCTCTAACATAATTTCTTAATATCAGCGAAACTGTGATAAAGGCTAAACTCGTTGACAGCGTTTCCAATAATTTCGATATCACCAGTTGTCCAGCTTAGATGTCTTTCACTGTTAGAAAAAAAAAAAACAAGTTGTTTAATAACAATCGAAATAAGTTTTGACCCTTCCTACACACAAAAAATGAGAACCTGCATATATGAGTGATCACACTCAAATATCCAAGTATTTTTGACAATATAGTGACACACATCCATGAGTGCTTTCACTCAATAAAGCTACTTTGAAAACGCACCTAATCGAGTATTTTAATTTGACAATATAGTGACACACCAAAATGAGTTTATTTAATTAACTCATTTTATTGAGTAACATAACTAATTGTTTTGAGTACATTGCACAAACTAATCTAGTGAGTAACGCTTTACATACTCAGAGAGTTAAGTAATAAAGGTTTAAAACTCATCCACTTGCGTGTGATGAGTTTGTGCAACCTTTACTTACTGACTCTCTGAGTATGTAAAGCGTTACTCACTAGGTGAGTCCTATTCCTTTTTGTTTGTTTGTTTGCCTGTTTTTATAATGATATTTGGAATGTTCCGATGATATACACATCAACCAATACACTGCATTACTCACTTCAGTGCATCAATTCACACAAACCAATACATTGCATTGATCAATGCATCAAATTACTCAAACTGTGTACATGACTGACAAAGTAATGGGAAATCCATGCATGTTAATCTAGTTGTTAGTGTTATCAGACGATGTATATCATCGGAACATTCCAAATATCATTATAAAACAGGCAAACAAACAAACAAAAAGGAATAGGACTCACCCAAAGACGATATTAAGAGCATGCAGGCTCTCCGCTCCCCGTACCGCTCACATAAACAGAGTGTAACGCTATGGTTCCGCTATAACATGTACGTACGTATACGCGTAGAACATACCTCGTGTGCAGTCTCGATGTCTACTCGTGATCCGAGTAGGCGTACCGGCGCCAACATGTAAAAGTACCGCATAGCCAGTAAAATTACTCTCAAAGACTTTCACGAGACTTGAGACGTACGAGAACGTGTCGTAGCTTACTCATCTAGTGAATTACAGGCTATATAGAATTTCTCAGCTATTCTCACTTTACTCGATTGTTAGTGTTTTCACCCGATCATCCACCAAGTCGTACCAAGTTGAAGAGAAACTCACTTGCACATTTGTTCTACGTAATTGAACATGTAAAGTTACTAAGGGATACACAAAAAAAAATTTATTGAGTATATATACTCAATAATTTTTCTTGAGTATCCCTTAGTAACTTTACATGTTCTGGAGAAGCGGGTGTGTACTTTTAACAGAAACACAGATTCTGAGGAAAAAATACGTGATATACGAAAAAAGCACTCGCCTCCAAGAGTAGCAAACGGGTTTTAAGGCCCGTTTTACACCGCATGCGGCACGGCAACCCGGCACGGCATTCCGGCACGGTTTACGGCACGGCATGCCATTTTCTCGTTTCCACTGAACACGGCACGGCAAGAACATACCGTGTTCGGATGCCATCCGGCAATCGAGAACCCAACTTCACTTCAAGTGCTAGGGAGAAGTTCTAAAAACTACTTTTCATCTGTATTTGATTCCAAGGGCGTCACTAGCATTTGTTTCAAGGAACGGGGGGGGGGGGGGGCGCGCAAATTGGAATTTAACATGGGTGCAGTAGCTTTTCAATTTCTTCTGCACTTAAAAGTTTCTTTCCTATTTTCCCCCCTGGCCAAATATCATACATAATATTTGGTGCAGGGGCGTCCGAAATGTTTTTGAAATTGGATGAGCAAAAAGGGAGAGGGCCCTCATATCCCCCCAAGGCACTTCAATGAAGAAGAGGGAATTTAGGGATGGCGATTCCCCCCTGCCCTACCCCCCCCCTCCTCCCGATTCACAGCCCCTCTTTTATGCTAATTTTTGAAGAAATAATTATATAATATTATATAATTATATTATAATTATATAATTATAATATAATTGTCAATTGTAAATTTTGATTCATTTGAAAATGTTTAATTAATCTCAGGTCCATGACTTTGATCCATAAACCAATGCAAGATACAATAACCAAATGAATAAAAGTGACACCTTATTTTTTCTATTAATATATGATTTATTTTTCATTTTATTCCACCATCGACTGTCATTAGGTTCATAGTTGTCAAGGCAACTGTATCGAGATAAACTTTAACTGTTGACGCATTGTCATCTGTTTCAAATAAGCTGAGTTAGGAGATATTGAAGAACCACATTGTTATTGATTACTCATCGCTTTAAATTTTCGCTATACCTACATTCATGTTTCTATATTGGATAATGCATCAATATGATATTTGTACAAAATCAGTGTGGTGATCTGTTAGATCTATTATAATTAATTATAATAATTATATATATATATATATATATATATATATATTATATATATATATCTTTCTTCCGCAACATTCAAGTCTACTGAAATAAAGGGTACGCACGTTGGAAAGTTATTTTTCAAACTTTCTCCCTCCCCCCAAAAAAAAAGAAACATTTATTATGATCTTCTTCACAAACTTGAATTTCTGTAACATAGATTGTCCCGGAACTGTAACAATGCGGTCAAAGGGGCAATGAGATGTAACTCTACAATATAATTTCAAGTGGTAATTTGAAAAGTATACTTTAGATATAACCGCTCCTTGGTGCACTAGCAAGTCATTACAAATTATAAATGATAAATATCCTGCAAGTGATATACATAAATTGGACACGATTGTTTTTGTTTGTTTTTTTTTCTCGTTGGGCAATATAAGTTACATAAAATAGTGATATAATTGTATGTTTTGTTCCAGCTTTAATTTCTTGAGATCGTTTGTCCCTACTTCCACTTTTGGGGAACCTGGCTATATTTCGGAAGTTCCCCAAACAATCCCCGGGAATCTAGTTTGTCATGCCCATTTTTGCACTTTTTTCTCATTACGGGGTCTTTTTTGTTTACCTTGCTGAAAAAAAGGCTCCCTCAGTCTACCCCCACAAACACATTTGAGGTCAACGCATGTCTGAGGTGCAGGGGCCTTGGTTGCATGGTAAACAAAATGGGGCCTCAATGAGAAGGGGGGAAAATGCAAAAATGGGCATTGTGGGAGTTGACAAACTATTGTATGTTTCATCCCGAGTATGATTTGGGGAACGCCGAGATAAAGCCAGGTTCTCGAATAGTGAAAGTGGGGGCAACAAATTTCAAGAAATTAGCGCTATAACAAATAATTGTGACTGGGGTAAGAAATAAATAATATCCAACATTTATCATGACCAACAGTTTAGATCGATTTCTATCCTCTTTTTTTAATCAAATTAATTGAAAGCAAAGTTAAATGTATTTTGCTTATTAAGTTATCAAATTATTAGGTTTAATCCTTAGCATGTTAAAGATATATAAATAATACAAAGTTTGTCATCATAAACAAACTTCATGCTGGAAAATTGATAATACTATAGCAACTTTGACGATTCAGTCCAAAAAGATAAGGGGAAAAAAGAAGAAGAAAGATACACATATCAAATATTTCTGAGAGTAATGAAGAATAATGCGTTTAATTTTTTTTAAAGACATGTGATATTTGAACAAAGGGTGAACCATAAATAAACAACGTGTAAAATGATCAAACAAAAATGAAAATCCACTTTTCACCAATTTGTCTAACCTACCTCCCGTCATGCAAGCTGAAGTTCAATTTGAAATCTACCTCCTTCGCCATGAGGTTAAGTTCTTAACTTCTGAGTTTTGAGAGTTATCATCTATTTAAATATCCATGTACTAGTAAAAACAAATTAACGGAGAAAATCAGATTCCATCGGGGTCTGAATCAATGGCCTCCTAATTACTAGACAGGTGCTCTACCGCCTGAGCTATGGAAAGCCCTAATGACAGTGTCCGTTCCACAGAAAACTAAAGCTGAAGGGTTCTCTGGGACGGACATCACCATTACGGTTTTTCCATAGCTTAGGCTCTAGAGCACCTGTCTGGTAATCAGGAGGTCTTGGCTTCAAATCCCGATGAAATCCGATTTTGTTTTGCTTTTTTTCCTTTTTTTTTCTGGGTTTTTTGCTTCACATTATGTATCTCTCATTTGGGTAGACTTTAACATCGCTTTCTCCAGACAATTCTTCGTCACCCTTTCTATTTTTTTTTTTTCACGACAACCTAAGGTTGAACTGTGGGTTCAGACGGAACAAACGTGCCTCAGAATGATGATGAAGGCTGCATGCTGTGTTCCACTTCACTGTTCGCTGGCGGCGTCCCCGTTGTGTCCTTATCAAGGGCTAAGTTGGTACTCCTTCTGTTGGCAGACAAATCATTTTGTTCATATCTCATTTATGCTTTTGAAGTTGTATTTATTAATAATTGTACGTGTTTCTTTTCGATAGGTATCAAAGCCCGAGTTGAAAATAAGTACGGTCAATATTCAATTATAATTATATATATATAATATCATTATTCTGTTATCTTTGTATTATTTTTTGGAGTTTGCTGGAAATTGAATATAACTGTTTTGGGGTGATTTTTTCCTTCACATTAAAGCTTTAATTCATCGTACAATAAAAAATAAATCAATTATACAACCACCAACTCGCTGTCTATCATGCATGGGTAGTCTAGTAACAGATATGACAAGTCAAAATTAATAAATTTTCAGATGTTAAGAAAATTACACATGACAATGTTCAATGAATCAAAGACTATATAAGCTCATCTATAATTGGAAAAGAATTAATTATTCAAAGTATTGCCTTCTTTTTGTAGTCCTACTACAGGCAGTAAAGTTTAAAAATTTCTGCAAAAATACGAATTTCGAACCTTTCGTTAAAAGGGGAACAAAGTGATTGAGGTAAATGTTTCTTTTTAAACTCACTTGCGACAATGAATATGTGGAACGAGGAATTGCATGGCGTCACTCTTGTATATTTTTGTTGAGGGATCACACCACTACCACTCTTTCTTTTGTATTTTTCCTATTTTTCAGAAAACTCTCCCTCATATCCGTCCAATTTCTTTCAGCTGCGTCATCTCTAGTATAGAAAAGAAGAAGAAGAAGAAAAGTATTTCATAATTAGTCATGTATCCTCTGAGAATCGACTCTTCGGTTGAGTTTCCTCTAGATCTATACTAAATTGATTGTAAGGGCTATACTGGTGTCTCATCTACCGTAACTTACATCACGTTCAGTATCATTATTAATTTTTATAAATGCAAAGTAGGCTAGATACAATGACCACAAACTTAGTATACTTTTGTAGTAGATTGCAAGTATCGCTTGTTGCCATCATTTAGACACATTCTTTCACAAACACAACAAAATGAGCAATATTTTGTGGTCTTCTTTGTGATCTTTCTATTCCTCGATTTTAAATCAAAGTTTTAAGACATTTCTTTACAGTAATGACATTTGCTATATTAGCTTGATTAAAAAGGTCAAACCCGTTTATTTCACCAACCTGACATCCCAAGTTGGTGCCCATTTGACGCCACACTTCTGGTTCTTCTCTCCACCTCCAAAGCTTCCCAGGATTTTGCCACAAATGCATGGTGTGTCTCTACTGCGATGATTATTTCCTCCTCCATGGTTATCTGCAATAAATTCCATACCAAACAAGCATAAACGTTACTTTTTGAGATATAGTGTAGACTAAGCGAAATTGATCGGGGAACAATTATCTAAGGGCACTTTGTTAGAGAGGCGGAGATTGGGACTGGGACTTTTTGTCAACCAAAAGAAAAAAGCGCATAAGCTCCCTTAATTTTAAGTTGTAAGTAACAGGTGCATAAAGAGGATTTTTTATTTTTTTTTTTACCGGGGGGGGGCGCATGTTTTTCGCACCCTTGTGTAGGCCAATTTTTTTTAATAATGGCGCCCATCCACGCCCCCCCCCCAACCCACCTTCTCGTCAGTCAAAGAGGACTATGGCTTGAATGAATGTTGAAGCATTTTATTGTAAGCATTATTTTTTTAAGCACTTTATACTTTGGCGAGATATAATTACATCAAAACAAGGCACTTGTGGAAAGTTTTATAATGTATCACCACATAAATACAAATAATAATAATACTAATGAAAATGCGAGCCCGAACCGCGAATTTTTTTTTCAGCGGGGAACTTTTGTAATTTGTCCATGAAAACTATTTGAAAGCAGTTATTGTATTTTTATTTTTTATTTTTTATTTATTTATTTTTTGTTGTTGTAACAATCCAGTAGGCCTATTCTGTTAACCCTAAAATAGCGAGCGCGGGAGGCAAACTAGTGAAGTGAAAACAGGCCGTTTTCAGCGTTTTAGAATATTTATCAGGAATAGTGATATACTCTTGCAAATGATGCGAGCCCGAAGGCAAGCAAACTTTGATCACAGGTCATCAAAATATATAAGCACTTCGGAGTTTCAATTTAATATATGAACAGTAAAATAACGACCTGAAAGCATGACATGTTGTGCATTTTAGGAATAATATTCTTCAGGAATGTAATCTAACAATAATCACTTGGAAATTATGCCAGCGCGAAGCATACGTAATGACCATAAAATTTCAGCTTTTTGGGGTCTCGATTTTACTTAGCTTCTCATGAATAGAAGATCCATGTGAGCGGAAAAAGGCGCCCCTGGGTTTAAAATCGATTATGTGCCCAGACGGCACCCACTTAGTTTAATTTAGCGCCCCAAGTAGCTTGTAGGTTTAAGGTTAATTTGTAGCCCTGTTATTTTTTCTCCTTTCCCTTTCCTTCCGTCTCTTTTCCTCTTCTTTTCCTCTTGTTGCCCTTCTTCCCCTTCTCACCTTTTCTCTCTTTTTCAGTGCCACCTACACGTCTACCCGGGGAGAGTGGTCATGCCCGGCCTCGAGAACACTCCCCGCGAACACGAGCATGCTATTACCCTAACAACAAATATCACAGATAAACAAGACCTCATCTACCCAAGTCTAGATTTAACACAATTAGGCCTAAATTAGATCACTAGAAGTCTAGTCTACATAATTCTCTAGACAAATGTTCTCTAGACTTTAGTTCTAGATAAAGAGGCGTTTTTACATCAAAGCATTCCAGATCCAGATCCACAATCTAGCCTCTGCCTAGTATAGTAGGCCTAAGTAGATGATTAGTAGTAGTAAGGTCTAGTACTAGTAGATCTAGATTTAGATCTAGATCTACTCCCCTTTAGACTCTCCTCGAAGTGTTTGTACACGTATGAATAGAAACATACATGTATAATAATGACCGTTAGATTTATGCTAATGCAATGGTATAAAATGCGCTTAGAAATTATCACAAATAAGCACTGTCCCAGATGTGCTTATCTGTGTTGGTGATTCACTGTGTTCTCGACCTCTAGCCTAACACTTAGATTTCATCATTTTCGAAGTTATTTTTACCTAGAAATGGTGACAATTGATTTTCAAAAACCTTCTCATGATCCGCGAGTACCTAAGTAAATATAATCAAGATCTAGACTGACCAGGGTTTTAAATTTATAGGCCAAAGCCAAGGCCAAATCTTTCATTTTTCACTCTCAGTCTCACACACTCAACCCTGCACAGCGCAGCCACACTCGTACTCCCAGCCCAGGCATGCACATTCGGAAAATCACCCACTCAACAAATAATTATCTATGCAGTCAATAGATTAAGGTTGTTCTTACCGGTCCAAGATCAGTTGTGGAGCTGATCTGATAGGGCTTGGTCTTGCAAAGTTTTAATTCAGCTTGTAACCTTGCGATTTTGTATTAAAACAGTAAACGATTAACACGTAAATTCCCATAGACCGCCACCGCAGGAAAATTGTTGCTCAATCAAGAAAATAGAGGCGAGTAAAGTGACGTAATATCTCTGGACTGTGATTGGCTAAAGTGAAAATGCCGTGTGCCGTGCTCTAAATGGCTCTTGGATCGATCCGCAAATCCGGCAAAAAATACCGTACTGTAAATACACGGCACGGCACCGTTGCAGTGTGAACAGCATCATAGGATATAGTGGGGAGCGATTTTTTGGGTTGCCGTGCTGCCGTGCCGGATCGCCGTGCCGGATGCGGTGTAAACTCATGAAACTAGTTCTTATTTTTTGTGTGTATAGACAATAAATCAAAGTCTTTGAACATGAACCTAGATTTAATTTAAGAAAAATAACAACCTTAGGCCTATACGTGAGTCACGTTCCGTTGGGGTAGGACTGAGTGGGGCTTGGCCAGCCGGGTAAAACAAAGGGGGCCCAAAAATGAGAACAATTGCAAAAATGGGCATTGTTGACAGGCTTTTATTTTATTTTTTTTTTTATATCCGGGAATGGTTAAGGAAACGTCCAAGATAAAGCTTAGGTCCCGAACAGTGAAAGTGGGGACAAACAATTTTCAGAAATAAAAACCGGAGCAAAAAGATGTTGCTGGATCACATACAAAAATACTCAACCTCTATTAGCAACAGTGTATCATATTAAAAAAAAAAAAAAAAAAAAAAAAAAAAAAAAAAAAAAAGTTAAAATGCCCAACCCTTTCACAAAACCGATGGGGTTACATAAAGCTATACGGTTCTTTTTTGCGAGGGCACGCGAATAGCTGAAATCGAACATGCCACATTCCCGTGTCAAGCAATACGATTTCAAAATACCGGTTTACATCGGGCGGCACTGATCGAAAAGTGCGTATAGCTGCATTTCGTATAGTATACGGGAATCGCGCATGTTCGATTTTTTTTTTCTCCGTATACCGGCCTTCATTTACAATTCGTGTGTTCAAATGTTCTGAATTTCCCCTATTATGATTTATTAACTATTTTCTCCTCACATTAGCCTCCTTAGTGTCGGATGGGAAGAGGAAAACCGAATTTTCTTTGTTTGCAAATTCCATGACATCGGCGAAAAGTACGAAATAGGTCGTTATACTCGTATAGCGAATGCCGAATACCGAATTGCGAATAGCGAATAGCGTATACCGTATACTTCTATGTGAACCAAGCCTTATGGACAAATGTATTCGTTCCAATTAAGTAACACTCCAATCCCAATTACCAGGGTTCAAAATACTTTTTTTTTTCTTCATGGAGCTGTTTATTGGGCTTGTATGAAGTAATGGCTCATGTCAACACTTTTGTGACGTGTAACTATTTTGTGTCTATATTGTCATAATTTATCTACTTATTCATTTGATGTCCACACGGTTAATTATTTCCCACAGTGTGGTCATTTCAGGCTCTGTTAACACTGACAATTCTATCGTCACATTGTTAAATTCCGATGTTCACAATATCCACAGTGTGACGACAATGATATATTACATCGTCACACTGTGAAATATTTTTCACAAGGTTGCCACACTGTGAAATTAGCTTCACACCATGATCAAGTAATTTTACACTATGAAATCGAGAATTACTATGTGAGCTATTTGTGATAAACAACACTGTGGAGGTGGGCACAAGGTTAACACATTGTGTTCACAGAAACGACCATGTGAACACACATTGAACCAACTGTGAACACATTAGGGGACACTGTGTTCTTTCCAGCAGGGTACGTCTACTTCGTTTCATCATAGATCGAAAGTTTTGTTTCATTTTGTGTACTGAAGAACATTATCGTATCTACAATTGAAGAGTCTAGTGGAAGAAGTACTTAAGTCACATTTTTTCAAAAATGAGTTTATATGATAATATCTATGTATACACCATCAGAAAACTGGTGCAAGTGTCAGTTTTGAAAAAATCAAATCCTAAGTGCCCCAAACAGGAAACCCCCATTTTCAAAACATGATGATTTTTAGTGGAAGAAGTACCTAAGTCCATAGTTTTAGTGGAAGAAGTACTTAAGTACAAAGTTTTAGTGGAAGAAGTACCTAAGTCCATCCAAGCTTGGGTCAAAGATTTTGTTGAGGGAAAAGGGATGGGGCAGCTCTGCCCATTCTTTAGGTACTGGGAGACCCCATAGATGCTTTACCAAAATCTGGCTGACAGCAACGAGAGGGGATGCTTGGTAGGGGCGGTAAATCTTTTCTTGTTGGTATGGGCGGGGGGGGGGGGTTAAGAACAACCCCATAGGCAGTGTGTTTCTGAGTAGGGTAGGAATGTAAGTTTTATTATGAACAAAAAAAAATAGGACTTTTAAAATCTGAAACAAGGTGGGGGAAGGGCTATTGATCAGTTTTCAATCCCCCCCCCCCCACGACGACCCCCAAAATAGCAAAATTGGGAAGTGTAAAGGTTCATATATCCAAGGTTTCACGGCAATTTTGCAGTTTTAAGTCAAATGATACATTTTCATACGTGGGTACGGGAGGGGTCTGAAAGTGCCCGCCCCTTAAAGAAAATAGAAACCCCCCCCCCAACAAAAAAACAAAAAAAAGAAAGAAAAGAAAAGAAATGGTAGGGTAGGCATTTTTTCCATCCACTTGAAATGTTCATAGAAATTTTTTTTTTAACTGAATAGGATTTTTTGTGTATTGGTGTCGGACAGTCACAGATCCAGGGGAAAGGGGCTGCCCGTTAAGCACAAAAAATGAAAAAAAGAATGGGTATACCACTGCCACCCACATGTATATTCCAAAAGGTTTCAGTATAGTGCTACAAAAAATAAATTATGTCTGACAGGCGCAGATGCAGGGGATCCGCGCATGATTTATTTTGTAAAAGGAGCCCCCAATTTGTTTTAATGGTATTGAGCCCCCCCCCCCCGATTATATAGGGTATATATATTAAGCATTTTATGTTACTCAAAAACCATATGAAATCAAGAGGATTGTTTAGTTTTGTTATAAAGGACAAAAACAATATGAATTGCCCCAAACAGGAAACCCCCATTTCATAAAAATTAATGATTTTTAGTGGAAGAAGTACTTAAGTCCATGGTTTTAGTGGAAGAAGTACCTAAGTCCATAGTTTTAGTGGAAGAAGTACCTAAGTCCAACTTCCGGTTTATTGATTATCGGAGATCGATATGCATAAAATTACTTAAATTTGCCACGTATGCTTCTCCTCCCTTAAAAATCAACTCCACAAAGTTTGAATCTGAAATTCAAAAATTTGTGATGTGCAGGATAGTTTGAAATATTCAAACTCTTGTATCTCAGAACTAGTATTATGTGACTTAAAAGTACTTCTTCCACTAAACTCTTCAATTTCTTTGTTATGTGTAAGACAAATAAAAATGCCTAAATGATGCTACAGCATGTCATCAGGAATTTACACTTCGATGACACTTGATATATGAAAGCCGTTTGTGGAATAAAATTCGATTGCTAATGGCCCGGTCACAGCTACACGGCGCACGGCCAGCGCACAAAAAAAGATACAAAATAAGCTCTATGCGTCGTTGTGCGTCGAACTTTCTGATGATTTTGGAGAAGGTAAAGGCCTCGTCACACCAAGTCCGGTCCGGGTCACGGCACGGGCCCGTTCCGGTTCAACAATGGGCAAAAACGGTCGAAATGAATCGGCCGTGTACTATTGCAATGAGACTGGTCACAACAAACACGGGCTATGCCGTACTAGCCGGAACGCAACCGGTACGGTTTTTATGGGATCGCTCATGGAGCGATTTGAGACGTTTTGCCGTACCGGTCACCGGACCGGACTTGGTGTGACGAGGCCTTAATGCGTATGTAGGGCGCTCCCACAGCGCTCCCACAGCACCCCCACAGCGCTCCCACAGCGCATACACTGCACACATATTAAAGCAGCCAACTAATACACAGCTTGCTCTGGCTTTCTACACGAGTGACCCGCGCACAACCAGCGCACAACCAGCGAACAAAAGTGGTTGCCCCTCACATTGACGGTTCGATTGTTTGCAATGCATTCGCAACGCTTGGACCTACGCACATGTCACGAATGCTTAACGCATGGTCTGTGTGTGTCTGGCGCTGGCGCTGCGCACTCAGCCAGTGTTGGCGCTGGTGCTGCGCCCTCTGCGCATATCTGGCGCTCTGCCGGCGTTTACATCCATGCGTCGAGCTCGACGCAAATATTTGGGCATGCTCAAAATTTTCAGACGCACAACTGCGCATAACGACGAATAAAAAAGCGTTCATCTAGCGCGCTCAACGAGTGAGCGACGACTGTCAGCTACAAGCCTGGACAAGGCAACGCATTGCCCAAAACTGCTACCTTTTTGAGCGCTGGCCGTGCGTTGTGTAGCTGTGACCGGGCCATTAGGATAACTGTAACGGACCTTGTTGGATAGTTAATTTGATTGGAGTTTCACGAAAAAAACTCCCAGTATTTGGAGCAACCAGTGGACGGTCGACTGGTTTACCCGAGTTCTGTAAGTCGCCCAGGGATCCCGACAATGCGATTATTTGAATTAGCGAATGAACGCATTTGCGAGATGATGATGATAATAATAATAATAGTAATAATAATAATAATAATAATAATAATAATAATAATAAAAATAATTTCTAATAGTTTTCATATTTTGCCTATGTTAAGCACAAAGAGAATTATTCGTTTCATTATGCATTCTATACAAATGACTTTGTTATTATTTTAAGAACATACTGGATGTTAGGATAGGAGGTATGATATATGCGCCTCGTAGTAATGTTATAAACTAATAATAATACAAATATAATGCAGCCAGAAGCTAGGAGTAAGAAGATTACGTTGGTAAATTGAAGTCCTGTTAATGGTAAACTATGGAATTACTTGAATCTTATTTCCAATCAATGCAGAGTGATAACCGATAAAGGGCAGAAGTGATATGAACAGAGTGATAACCGATAAAGGGCATAAGTGATATGAAATTAATAAATTTCTTGGCACGGTTACTTCATTATTGAATTGGGCTGTTTATAGCAAGACATTTGGGCTTGTTCCAGTCGGTCAGATTAACATATGTTCTAGATACTTGAAAAGGGTTGTTTTGGATAGATGGTTGGGCTTGCTTGATTGGATGGGCTTGTTCTAGTTTGGAGGTTGCGCTTGTTCTATTCAGTTCAATAAGCTTGTTTTGGGTGGTTGGTTGGGCTTGTTTTGGCTGTTTGGTTGGGCTTGTTCTAGTTGGTTGGTTAGGCTTGTTCTGGTCGGTTTGTTGGGTTTGTTCTATTCAGTTCAATAAGCTTGTTTTGGCTGGTTGGGCTTGTTTTGGTTGGTTGGTTGGGCTTGGTCTAGTTGGTTGGTTAGGCTTGTTCTGGTTGGTTGGATTGTATTTTTTATGATATCGGTCATAATTTCAACAATTGGGGGGGGGGCTGTATACTTAGGTCAAGAAAGCATTGGGGAGGGGAAAGCAAGTTCTGAGTCTCCTGTCCTGGAACTCCGGATGGATGTCTTCCTCCCAGTAGGTCACATGACAAGGTTCCACTCCTATAATTCACGTTCAGGTCTGACAGCTTCTCAACCTCCTATATTTAAGGCACCTTCTATTAAATAGATGATTAATTGTAACTAAGATGGAGATTGGAGCAATCTTGAATTAAAAGATAAACAATAAATTTATAGGGAAATCCGCATTCCAGCATGTCCAGGAAACACCTGTCCTGGAATCCCGGTTGGATTATTATTATTCATTTTGGCGTCACCTGTGCCATGGAAGGCGAAAAGCGAACCGAATCACTGTAACCCGCAGGTCTCTCCTCCCAATTTAACTGATTGGGGGTATGCAGGCGGACCACTGCACCGGGGTTTCCCCCTACTCTTATACGAAGAGTGCAGTGGGTTCTTTAACGTGCAAAGGTTGTGACTCTCCTTTACACGGGACCTCCATTTAACGTCCTATCCGAGGGACGGAGTGTTTTCCACTGTAACATAGCCTGCGTCTATGAAACAGGAGAGGGGCACGTTAACACACAACGCAGGCTTCAGTCATCCGCCCGGGGTGGACTCGAACCCACGATCTTTGGTTCGACAGGCAGACGCTTTACCGACAGAGCCAACTCGCTTCAGTTTCCTTCAGGGAGGTCACGTGACTCACTTTCCCCCTTTTCATTGATTTTAGCTTGATTTTGACTTCATCAATATTGTTGACAAACTGATTAACAAGTATAGTTGTAAATGATGTTTTGATATGTGAATATCCCCCAATAGCAATAAATGGTTGAGAAACGGCATTCATGACTGAACTGTATTCATTCTCGCAAATAATGCTCAAACAGTATGCTAGATCGTAGGGAGCTTTGTTGAAGTAAGTAGAAATTAATTTAATTGACCGGAGCTAAGAAGAAACTTTCACTAACAAAAGAAATGCAGACTTCAAATTCTGCAACTTCGAGAATTTGCACACCCAGGTTGAGTCTGCAATTAGAGTAATTCTTTATGTTCACTTTACTTAGCTCTTTCTCTTGATAAATCTGTATAAAATGATATAGACTTGGCGGACTTCAGTATGATAATTGAAAACGCGCTTTTGTCGATCTTGGCACGTGGTTATGTAAATTGTCGCATCCGGTCAAAAGCTAATCCCCACTTAATGTTTATATAGTTTTTCCAGGTCGATTTCAAACTCTTTACAATCGAATTCGTTAACGTTCATTCAATTTAAACGTTACTTCCCGGACCGGGGCTATCGGTAATTTGAGTTAACGTTTAGGCTAGAGCAAGCGATTTCGTTAATGTTCTGTAATAATCGTTAATGATCTTTCATAATCGTTTATGTGCGATGAAAAGTGTTTATATGCAGGGAGTTTCATCAATGTGCATTAAATTCACATGGGATCAATTTAAAAATCACGGAGGTAAAATGGAAGTGGAGGTGCGTTTACGTTTTCAAGTAGACATTATATTTGTTAAATACATATTGATAAAACTCGGACATTATAATCAGTTTATATTTACATATTTATATATGTCCTAGACTTTTTTTTATTCATAACACATATATCATCTGGACAAAACGTCGTCATGTCCAAAAAGTTGAGTCTCATCGCACTTATATATATATATATATATATATATATATGCGTATTTCTATATACAGTGCGTCCCGGGGAAAACGAAACCGAGATTGATCGTTGTTTTATCATAACTTTATCTTAATTACAATTCATAAATAAGCCATCAATTTAAAGCTTAGAGTCTCTTCTTTCATTTGACAAAATCCATATGACTCACATATCATGCATGAGCGAGTAACAAGAATTTGAAGAGAGGAAACCAACAAATCGTTTGGCGGGCGGTATCTGAAATTTTCTTTGAAATCTACATATTTACAAAGTCCATTTCCTGCTCTTTCATATGACGCCACAACTAATAAAAATACTTTAGATATATGAAAGTTATGTTCATTTAAAAAAGTGCCTGCATTTCAATATTTTCCTCCAAGACAGTAATTTTCATCTAGGTTAATTAACATTGACTTCAAAGTATATGGGTTGGCGCATTAAGTTGCACCCATTTTCAGCTCTCCAAACTTTGTTTAACCATTGGAGAATTTCTATCTTAAATTGTGAAAGTTTGCTACCAACTTAAAGAGGAAATCACAGTGATTCTGGAGGACAAGTCTGCACTTGAGATATTCATTCCTCATCTGATAATTTACGAAAACATATTTTGATTTCTGGATTGTGGTTATTGGCTATTGGATACATTTTATCACAGTCAACTACATGGCTATTGTGTGTTTCATCCTGAGTAGATGTCAGTGTAACCATGGCTAATCACTGGCAAGCGGTAATCCTTTTAATCCTCTGGACCATGGCTTTGTACTCCTATTCCAGAAAGGAGCTTTTTGACATTCAAAGACAATGCCCCAGCAGATCTCGCCTGCCACCAAATGTGTATAAGACCATTAGGGATTATGGTATTAGCAATGTGAAGCCGACAAAGAGGGGCCATCGCGCTTTCTCGAAAAGACAACATGCTATCCCTGTCATACAAGGTAATGCGAGACTAACTATCCAAAATGTCCGTTCTTGTGACATCACTAACTTGAAGAGCTTACAGCGAGTTACAAATAAGAAATGTAAGCAACGATACCCAACTGTAATGCTGACTAATGTGAGATCAATGAATAACAAGATTGATGAGGTATGTGCAACTGTAAACTATTATGACGCAGATATAATCGGAATAACCGAGACCTGGTTTTGTGATTCAAATCCAGCATCATCTAACTATATCGGGGGCTACAAAATCTTCCATCGTGACAGAACCGGGCAGAGAGGTGGCGGTATTGCTCTATACCTTAAGGAAGATATACATCCCGTCAGTTATGAATCTAACATGGTACCTTCCCATCTTGAAATACTTCGGGTTAAGATCAACTTGAACGATTACGTTAAAGGCAAGAAATCCTATAATACATTAAATTGGTAAAATTCTTTCATCCCCCTCCCCCTCCTTCCCATATTTACTTTCCAAAAATTGTGCCTGCAAAATGTTTATAGTGCTGTAGATAGACTACATCCTGTGGACGATCCGGAATCTAATGAAAATTCTCGCACCTCACGCTGGTTGAGTGATAAAAGAGAGAAAGAGAGAGAGTAGGGCGGGGTAGGTATTATTCTTCTTATTATTATTATTATATTTGGGGGGGGGAGGAGGGCGCCACGGTCAAGAAGTAATCACATATCGGCCATAGGGGTATAGGATACAGTCAATCGATCGGATATCATCGCGATTTCTTCCTCCCCTTTGTTCCTATTCCCACTCTTTTTATTCATTTATTTTTATTTTTTTTTGTATTTGCTAGGGGGCGCCCGCCCATCCCCCTGGACCGCGCCTGGAATCAACTGTAAACATCTTAAAATTTCGCTAAGCGCTCCCTCGTATAAGAATGTACAAGGTACATTATTTGTATTTTTGCAAAGGGTTTATATTTCGCAATGAAAAATATGCTTATTATAATAGATACCTAGGACCTTACTACTAAATCAATTTGAAAATAGGTCAACACAAGTTTCGATTTGAAGGGGTTTGTATTTATTTATTTATTATTTATTTGCTATTTGTTTGGCTCTTTGAAACACATAATCATATAATATATTCATTTCAAAATAAATGACAAGATTAAAAAGTCGATCGAAATTATATCATTGCCTCTTTGTGATGAATAGAAATAATATAATTCCACACAATAATATATTTATGAATTATGACGAAGTAAAGAGAGATTTTGCTAACATGTATAAAACGTATCTTCCCCCGTGGCAAAATAAGCAGATTTTTAATTTTGGTTATCATTAAAAAAATATAATTGGAGCATGTAGTATCATATCGGGTTTACGATGTATATGGAGTCTTTGCTGTAGTCAAGTAATATACCCATCAAAATAATGTTTGACAATCAAAGGGTGAAAAACGGGTCAAAAGTGGTAAAAATAAAATAGTGAAAATTAAACTAAATGTATAAATAAACGTTGATAGATAAAAACATGTCCTATGATTCAAGCAAGTTTATAAATTTACATATTTCTAATCAGTTTCCTTCATTATTCAAAATTTATATTTAAAAAGCTGCATCACTTCACCGTGATCCCTCGCATTTACTCCAAGTTAATTTCTATCGTTCGGGTTTATGCCAGGTTTCAATAGCTTCTGACCACTCGAGCATTGAAGAGTTAACGGATATTAGGGACGATCCCATCCGGGGTTTACTATAGCTAGTAACCAGGTGGCCTCTGGTTCGAATCCCGATGGTACCCCATTTTCTTTGCTCTTTTTTTCATAAGTTCATAAATGGTTAATTATTTTCAGAGTTAGTGGTGGTGTCCCAGTTCTCCTACGTCCCAGCGCTCCCCTATTATGCCTATATGTTTTTAAAACTATTTTCGAGAAGAAACCTAAACGGCAGTTATCGAGGCCTATACTTCCATAATTGCTTTAGCTATAAACCCCTTCTAATCGAAACTTGTGTTACACTATTTTCATATTGCTTTAGTAGTCAAGTCCTAGGTTTCTATTATAATAAACATATTTTTCATTGCGAGATATAAGCTCCTTGCAAAAATACATATAATGCGCCCAATATGGTTTCAGTTGATGCGAGGAGCGGATCCAGGGGAATGGGCGGCCCCCTAGCCAGTAAAAAAACAAAACAAATAAAAATAAAAAAGAAGGAGAGAGAAAAAAAGAGGGGGAATAGGAACAAAGGAGAGGAAGAAATCGCGATGATTTCCGATTGATCGACTGTATCCTATACCCCTATGGCCGATATGTGATTACTTCTTGACCGTGACGGTCGAAGGTCTCCCCAAAAATTAATACCTACCCCGCCCCACTCTCTCTCTCTCTCTTATCACTCAACCAGCGTGAAGTGCAAGAATTTTCATTAGATTCCGGATCGTCCACTGGATGCAGTCTATCTACTGCACTATAAACATGTTTGGTGAACATATTAGCGGAACGTAAATACATGAATGAGGGGGGGGGGGGGGTAAATGAATTTTACCAATTTAATATGTTATAGGATTTCGGGCCCACGAGGATTACTGTCTAGGCCCTTACACAGGATACAATTGCTGTCATTGTTGTTTTGGTTATATCTGGTGTGTAATACTTCCATTGCAAAAGGATTTCGCCAGGGGGTGCGGAGTGTTTTTGAAAGTGGATGGGCTGAGCCGCACGTTGGGGGATGAACAGGCTAAAAATCACAAATGTGTGGTAATGTTTGTGTTTTTGAAAACGTTTAGCCTACTGACAAAAGTGGAGAGGGGGTTGAAGCCACCTCAGCCCCCAGCTATACGGCCCCTGCTAAGCCCATGTCTATTTTCAACTAATTAAATGAGTAATGCTATTTTGGGCCCTTTAGGGCTACTGTCTGCGCCCTTGTAGAGAATGAAATTGCTGTCATAGCTGTTTTGGTTATCTCTGGTGTCTAATACTTCCATTGCAAAAGGAATTAGCCATGTCTCTTTTCAACTCATTTAATGTGTTAGGCCTATGGGATCTGGCCTATGAGATTTGGGGCCCTTTAGGGCTACTGTCTGGGCCCTTGTACGGGATAAAATTGCTGTCATTGCTGTTTTCGTTATCACTGGTGTATAATACTTCCATTGCAAAATGAATTAGCCATGTCTCTTTTCAACTCATTTAATTTGTTAGGCCTATGGGATTTGGGGCCCTTTAGGGCCACGGTCTGGGCCCTTGTACGGGATAAAATTGCTGTCATTGTTGTTTTCGTTATCACTGGTGTATAATACTTCCATTGCAAAAGGAATTAGCCATTTCTCTTTTCAACTCATTTCAACGTATGGTGGGGGCCCTTTAGGGGTACTGTCTGGGGCCCCGTACAGGATAAAATTGCCGTCATTGCTGGTTTTATACTAGGTGCCCCCTAAGGAATGATATCCACCGATTTTTGTACATGTCTCTTCTCAACTCATTTAATGCATTTTTGAGGCCCCTTTTGGGGGCCCCCAAGGCTTCCTGTACAAGATGTGGCCTGCCAGCAATCCATTTTATTGAACCTTGGCCACGTCCTGACATAATGAGATTATCAAACCTTATGTCTCTTCTCAGCTAATTAAATCTCGTGGGACCCCGGCCGATTATAGGGGAGACCGGGTATGGACGTTACAAAATTCACATTTTTGGCCAGATAATTCTAATGAAAGAACTCACGCACTCCATATTGGGTCTGTAGTTAGCCTATTATGTTGGCTAAAACCTGAAGTATATAAAACTTGAAAACATGTAAACACTAATTAACTACAGCTTAATTAGTGAAGACATTTTTTTGTAACAACCTACCCCATATACGGGGTAGGTTGTTACACCATACGGGGTCAATTGTTACAATATGTAAACATACGGGGTAAGTTGACAATGTGTAAATCTCTTATACCATACTTTAATTTCAACTTTCCAGTTTCTTGACATCGTTAACAGTAGATCAAGTAGAGCTCTAGAATATACAAAAGTAATAATAGAAAAATAAAAATATTAATACCTGAAAATGAGACAAAATGTAATTTTACATATGTAATGTAATTGGGGTAAGTTGTTACATCAACATGGGGTAGGTTGTTGTAACAACCTACCCCATGGGTGATTTTACACACAGAAATCAACTGTAGCACAGTCATTAGGCAGAATTACAGGGCATGGCTAGGGGGTATATTAGTGACATACATGTACTATATTTACAATACCAGACTATCATCATGTGCCTTCAGTTGTAAGAGCTATTACAAATTTCAATTTCTGTCAAAAATTTACTTTGAACTGTAAAAAATGGTTTTTGTTGATTTACTTTTTAATAAAACAACGGAGAAACCTCACGACCGGCAGTTCATCACAGCTATGTGTAGGCTGTATATAGATGCCAGTTAGCACATCCTCTCTTGTTCCATCTTAGCACACTGAGAACTGTAACAACTGACCCGTGTAACTTCCATACCCGGTCTCCCCTACTTCATTATTACTTCATGCTGTCTGCATAGCTAAATGGGATTTACCGTTTGTCTTTAATAGACCCTGATTTTACCACTCCAATACTGATAATAGACGTATCCGTAGTGTTGTTTTATGATAAGCGATATCCTGAAACATTCTCGGTTGATTGCGAGGACATTCTCAGGTATGTCTGCAGCCATGAATAGGTAATTCTGCAGAGGTCACTCAGATTGCCAAAATAATTGACTTTTCGCCTTGGCTGACGCGGATGCGGTGCTGATATTACATAAATTTCGTCTTCAACCCTTCTTAGTCTTGTCTTTGCTGTAGTGGACGCCCCCAATACCGAAATGTCAATAAGAACTTAGATACTTTGAACTTGACCGGGAAAACCTACATTATCCAACGTCAGAATCCCATTTTTGCCCAATAGGGGTAATGACTAATACTTGGTAGTATCATATACGCATTTCTGCCGAACATATTTTTTTTTTTTTGTTATAAAAATTGGGCCTATATCATGGTGTCGATTGTGGGGGGGGGGGGGGGGGGATGGGGGGGATGCATCCCCCCCCATATTTCGGTGGGGGATGGGTGTGTACAATCATCCCCCAATATTTTGATATCAAGAAAATAAAAAAAAATATCATATTATATGCATAGAAATCTACCCATTACAAATTCTTTATCATAAAAACACTTTTATGACATTATAATATTATTTTGCAGTCTAAAATGCATATTTCTGACATTCAAAAATCAAAAATTTTCTCACTCTTTCGTTTATCTTCCTCGTGTGTGCGTGATATACTTTAGTAATCATGTAATACACAGTACACCGTGTAGAAAATGAAAGCGCAAATGTTTCACTATTCACAATTGGGGAAAAAAAAACACACTCTAATCGATGATAATCAGATGCACCGATCCCAAGGTGCAATGGGGACAGGTGCCTCGATAAGTAAAATTGAAGGCATAAGTATTCCCCCTCAAAAATCCAAGATGGTTTTGATAAAATAAATAATGAATATTGAATGTGCAACACTTATCTCGGCTCTTCATCGACAAGGTAACATATTTGAACTCAGACCATATATAATTCACTTCCACTATTCTCCGGGGGCTAAATGCCCCGGTAATTAAATGCCCTCTTTTCAAATTAGTCGCTACTTTGCTCTCAAATTTCAGATAACTGTTAAAAATTCCCTGAAAATTTTCGGCTCGCGCTTCGTGCTCGCATAATAACAGATAGTACAAACTGCATTTGACTTTGTTCATCTGCTATGCATGTATTAACGTCACGATGGTACGTTTAAAACACCTAACTCCCTCCCTGTTTCGTACTCCAATGAGGCTACAAGTATCTTGTTTTATTATTATTTATCTTATTTTATTATTTATTTTTTTATTTATTAGGTCACTATTATTGAGAAAATTTTCAGCTCGCGCTTCGCGCTCGCATTATACAATTATTTTTTTTATTTATATGCATGTGTGTATACAAGCATTACCCCACCCCCAACAATGGACACTGCGATCATATGCCATCGTATGTGTCACATTGAGGAAAAGAGGAAATATCGATGATCATCCCCCCCAATCGCCAAAACAAATCGACACCGTTGGCCTATATCATAAAACTACACTGCTTACTGATTGATGAAACAAGCCAGATTCGCTTGTTCAGGTTACATGGTTCGTGTTTTATTTAAGGCAAATATTGAATGGCAATTGAAGTCACCCGTATTTTTTATTTATTTTATTTTTATTTATTTCTTTTTTTTTTTCAATACCGAACTGCAGGTGCTCTCCCCCCACCAAATCTCCATTGGGAGCTCAATGGCCGCACATCAGAATCTGATAAAGCACCCGAAGACTGCTCTGGACGTCAGAAGTTCTACAACTCAACAATATTCAGCAACACACTCGGTGTGGCAGATGGTACGATGCCTGGTCTCAGCACCCTCATACTGCAGGATGCACCTAGTTCCTCTAGATCAATGTGCGCTCTAAGGAGCGCGCGGACTGGGAATGCAAACTTGGGCGTTTTCAAGGATCATTGTATAACTAAGACCAATTGTTGCAGAGAAAGCGGGGTGAGTTTAATTTTGAAACTGGTCCATAATTTTATCATTAACAATATTTGCCTAAATAAAACTGACTTAGTTTTGAAATCATTGTTAGGATTATCATTCAAATTGAATGGGTTGTGATTAGGTAGGGGCAATGATACTGATAAGCATGATAAGGTTATTTGTGAAAACGAGGTTTGGTGCTGTAACGACAAGCACTATAGTGACACAAGAAACGTTATTAATACCAATATAGCAGTGGGAGAGGTGGATTCGAGAGGAAGGGGTGTGAATAGAATTTTTCTTTGAATGTATGCTTCTAGCTTATGGCTGCCTTGATTGCTGTTCATTTTAGTAATGGAAAAACTAATGCGAGCGCGAAGCGCGAGCCGAACATTTCAAGCTTCAATAGGATATGTTTTTGCATTAAAGGTCCTATATAGTATCTGCGAGCGCGAAAAAAAAATTATAATGAAATAATACGAAAAACGAAAATTTATAGTAGAGGCAGGATGGATTTGAAAATGGGGGAAAAGGGCACTTTTTTCTGAAAAGGGGGACACTGTAGATCACAGGCATAGATCTATTAAAAGTGAAATTTATTGGGAGTGAGAGGAGATACGAAGAAAATTTGTCTTTGAAATTACGCTTTGAAAGAATCATAATGGCTGCCGTGATTCCAGGTTGTTTAAGTTTATTGAAAAGTAATGCCAGCGCAAAGTGCAAGCCGAAAATCTTAAGGTAAAGGTTTGAGATATTTGTGCATTGTAGTTCATATTTACTATCAGCGAGCGCGAAGCGCGAGCCGAAAATTTATAACCTGACATGGAATATATTTGTGCATTAAACGTCCTGTATAGTATTCGCGAGCGCGAAAAAATAAACAAAAACAAAAACAAATACAAATACAAAAAAAAAAAAAAAAAAAAAAAACAGAACAAACAGAACAAACAGAACAAAAAAACACGCAATAGAGGCGGCGTAACAGATTTGATTTGATTTTTTTTTTCAAAAAAAAGGAGACACTTTAGATCATAGGCAAATATAGATCTAAAGAGAAATGTATTCGAAGAGGGAGGGGTACGAAGAAAATTTGTCTTTGAACGTATGCTTTTAAGAATCATAATGGCTGCCTTGATTTCTGTTCATTTTAGTAATAGAATAGTAATTCGAGAGCGAAGCGCGAGCCCAAATGTTTAAGCTAAAAATTGAGATTATCAATCATATTTAGTTTCAGCGAGAGCAGAAAATAATTTAGTATCCATTTAGAAGATACATTTTACATGCTTTGTTTAAAAAAAAAACAGCGATAAAAACGAATCCACAATCTTTGCTATGGCAATTTTGTGGGCTGCAGGCCCCAATTAAGCCCTCCACGAACCTAGCCCGCACACAACTACATTAACGTTTTTTATTGTCAACAACATCCTTTCGTCAGGTTTGTCCCCATACGAGGAGATGGGGCGTATTGGGTTTTTAACAGACGTGTATCAATCAGATACATTGGATTCAACCTTTTTATGCTTACGTTACTGTTTGTTACTTAGTGCGAGTTCGCATAGAATTGGTGGTTTTGGAGTAAAAAAAAAAAAAAAAAAAAAAAAAAAAAAAAAAAGAGAGAAAAAAAAAGAAAAGAAAATACATTTTTTTAGTATTAACAGCGCTATTTCAACGAATAACACAATTATATTGTGTATCAAGGGCGTAAATCCGTGTAGAGGAGTGGGGGGATGATCGAAATAATTTGCCAACTTGTCGCTATCTTGTTTTAAAATAGGCCTACACAAGCACTCGTGACACACGTTTTTAATACCCATATACGGCGAAATGGATTTGAGAGGGAGGGGGTACGAATATAATTTGTCTTTAAATGTATGCTTTTAGCTTATGGCTGCCTTGATTAGGGTTCATTTCAGTAATGGAAAAACTAATGCGAGCGCGAAGCGCGAGCCGAAAATTTTAAGCTAAAAGTTGAAGATAATTGTGCATTATAGGTCCGATTTAGTATCATCGAGCGCGAAGCGCGAGCCAAAAAAATTTGAGCTTAAATAAGATATGTTTGTGCACATATAGTATCCGCGAGCGCGGAAAAAATATATATATAGGCCTATAATGATAGCAGAGGTGGCGGAACGGATTTGAAAGTCACGGGTCTTGATAAAAAAAAGTGCACCGTTCTGAAAATGGTTACACTTTAGATCAGAGGCATGGATCTATAGGGAAATATATTCGGAAACGGAGGGGGATACAACGAAAATTTGTCTGTGAATGTATGCCTTTAAGAATCGTAATGGCAACCTTGATTATTGTTCATTTTAGTAATGGAAAACTAAACTTAAGGTAAAATATATGTTTGTGCATTAAAGGTCCTGTATAGTTACCGCGAGCGCGAAAAAATAACAAAACAAAAAACATATAGTAGTGCCGGCGAAAAGGATTTGAATGGGGTCGGTCTCGATGGAAAAATGGTACATTTTCTGAATAGGGGGACACTTTAAATCAGAGGCATAGACCTAAAGAGAAATTTATTCGGAGAGGGAGAAGGTACGAAGAAAATTTGTCTTTGAATGTATACTTTTATTAAAGGCTGCCTTGATTCCTGTTCATTTTAGTAATGGAAAAAGTAATGCGAGCGCGAAGCGCGAGCCAAAATGTTTAAGCTAAAAATTGGAGATATTATTTTGGGCAGTATAGATCCTATTAAGTATCAGCGAAAGCGAAGTGCGAGCCGACAATTTTGTATCCATTTAGAAGATGACTAAAAATTTAGAAGTTAAATAACACTAACAGCGATAGAAAACAAATCCACAATCTTTGCTATGAAAATTTTGTGAGCTGCAGGCCCCTAGCCCTCCAACAAGTTAGCCCGCACACAACTGCATTAATGTAATTGCATAATTGTCAACAACACCCTTTCCTAAGGTTCATCCCCAGACGAGGGCATTGGATCCAACCTTTTTATACCTAGGTTAATGTTTGTTATTTAGTGCGAGGTGCATTAGGGACCGAGCAGGAAAATTTTGGGGGTTTTGGAGTAAAAAAGATGAATTTTTTAGTATTAAAAGCGCTATTTTAACCAATAACACAATTATCTAGTGTATTTTTTTTTTTTTTTCATTTCTTTCTTGAAATCTGGGGGGGGGGGGATGTTTGTACAGGCCATCCCCCCCTCCTCAAAATCTGGGAGGGGGATGTATCCCCCTCATCCCCCCCCCCCAGTGTTGTGTATTTGTTTTGTTTTGTTTTGTTTTGTTTTTTCTAATTTTTTTCTTGAAACTGGGGGGGGGGGATGTTTGTACAAGCCATACCCATACATGCCAAGTCTCACGCATCTTGCGTGAGAATCACGCAATTGGGGCCTGTCTCACGATCTCACGCTGGACACACCATTTAATTCTCACGCAATCTGGATACGATAGGTGAAGAAAAAAAAAAGTAGCATAATTATAAATATTTTTACCCTTTTGGACCCTCAAAACTCTAAAATCGGCAGATTTGTCGCGAATCAATTCCCGCGAGTGCGATGTTTTCATGCAGGGGATCGTTGTAGGCAAGATAGCTTACTACCTGAATTATATGTATCGTGCGCGCGCACCTCCTGTGTGTACAAATTACTATTGCACGCGCGCACATGTGGTAACGCGGGCCGCGTGCGCACCGCTTTCAATACCGATGCGAATGATCTCACGCAAATTTTGTTTTTGAACTTGGCATGTCTGCATACCCCCTCCTCAAAATCTGGGGGATGTATCTCCCCCCCCCCCTGATTTACGCCCGTGACCACCATCTTAGTATTTGTACGCATAGGGAGGACACATTCACCGAACAGAAAGCCTATTAAAAAAAAAAAAAAAACTTTACAATATTTGTTTCATTCTTAAAGTCCCAACCGGACCGAGAAATGAAAACCAAAATTACATATAAAACGAAAGCTAATATTTCTTCATAAAACAACAATTCCCCATTTAAGCATTTTTATCTTCCATCTAGAAAGTATTTCATTAAAAAGGTGATCGAACCTCAACCAGACCATCCCTCCCAAGTACTCGAAACAGTACCCCTATTACAGTGGCGCGGCTGATGACGTCAAAGAAGTTTAAGGGAATGCTACTGCCAGGCATGATTGGGTTTTGCCTTTAGAAAACACGTTTGTATTGCTATGTCAGAACAATAGACCCCATGTGTGCTAGAATTCTATTGTTCTGACATAGCAATACAAACGTGTTTTCTAAAGGCGAAACCCAATAATGCCTGGCAGTAGCATTCCCTTAAACTTATTTGACGTCATCAACCGCGCCATTAAAATAGGGGTAACTTTTCGAGTATTTGGGAGGGATGGCCTGGTTGAGGTTCCATCATCTTTTCATGAATACTGTTATGAAAATTTAATTTATTTTGGGGGTATTTATTTTATACGCCTACTTAGCTTTCAATCGATGTAAGGTTTTATTTACTCCGTCAACGGTCTTTAAGGTAATGGTAAACATTGCAAATCTAAGTAAACTTGTGTGTGTGTGTGTGTTTTTTTTTTTTTTTTTCACCATTCTTTTTCTTGGCTTTATCATTATGAGAAAATGGCTTGAAAACTAAGCCCCGTTGCATAAAAAATATTATAATAGTATATTCATTCTATGAAAAAAAAAATCAACCTCACACTTATTGTAACAGAAAATCTCACATAAATATCTTGATTAGTTGTCTCCCCTACAATATATTAATATTTAGCTATTTATGTTATGCTTTTGTCACCGCTGACCAGCATGTGACACTGTTCATTTGTCTTTTCTTATCTCTTTTGATTTTGTTTATGTCATGCCTTTATTATCAACACCATAATTGTATAAAACATGAATACGTTTTGGTCAAATAAATAAAAATTTAAAATAATGAATATAATAATAATGATGATAATATTAGTAATAATTTAAATATTGTTAGTATTTTGAGTGGAAAAGGCTCAGAAAGTCAACAATGGTCCATTTTGGGTTTAAATCATGTAAAAATGATGACTAACTATTATTTTCACTGTAAGTTGGAAATTGTCGAAACAGAACTAAGGTCAGTGTCGAACAGAATTAAGGTCAGTTATACCGTATATGATAATACGCAGATTAAGTTGAAGGATTTAATGATCAAATGCAGAGGTCAATAAATGTCCACTATCTTGTGAAAATGATAAGAAAGTTGCTTTGTCCTGGCCGTAATTTGATTCACTACAGACATGAATATCAATAACTAGATTCAACGTTCATGTTTAAATGAAGTTAGAATGTTTTCGTGTTGACTATATAAAGATCGAAAGTTAGATGTCAGTTATTGTCTCGAATACTTTGAAAGTGATGACGAATTATGAAAGCAATGCACCAAAAAAGCAAGTTTGATTTGACAGAGAAAACCCCATACCCTCTGGGGTATAAACATTCTTCGAACAGGTGTCTGTAGGAAAACGTATTTCTGCAGGTATGGTTTATTCCCTACACACTTTTAAGAAAGCAGCGTCAAGAATACAACAATAAGTACTCATCATTCAATGAGTATTTGGACGTTTGGCATGAACAGAAACTTTTGGCGATATGCAAGAATATAGGTTACCCGCACCCCCCCCCCCCCCACAAAAAAAAAGAAAAAAAAAAGAAGCACAACCAAAGACAAAGCCAATGACAAAGCAGACCAAAAACAAATTAGACGATATCATCTGTTGTTTTTATCAGTTTTTTTTTCGAATTTAATTATTTGCTTTTCGTCTTTTTTAATTGATTTTCTTTATTGTATATAAAACAAGTTTGTCTCTCTTTTCCCCATCATTTCCCTTTTCCCTATGACGTGGCAGTTTACTGTAAGTGTATGGATGAACGACCACTCTGAAATACTTGAGACATTGTACATTATAACTTCAACAATCCAAACGCAGTCTGAACAAGGATTTGCCTTCAGAAGTGAGTAAACGATCATGAGAAGAATTTAAATTTAAGATTTTAATTTCTGTAGAAATGCCGTTTTTATTACTTTATATAATCGAAATATGACTTTTGTCTGATGTAATCAAGATTTTGAATTTAATATATACACTGTTCGTCATAAAGGTGGAATATTCTTTTCTGGCTCAAGCAACATTATGTTGCTCCGTTATTAAATTCTTGAATGTGTTTGTCACCGCTTTCACTTTCTGGGATCATGGGTATATCTTGGACGTTCCCTCAACTTCTCCCGAGGATTTTTCTTCAAAAAAGATTGTCACCCCCCGAAGATGGCCATTTTCGTCATTTATTCATATTTTTGGGGCCCTTTTTTGTTCACGCGAAAAAAAAAGAAAAAGTTCCATTTACCAAAATTGAATAAATTTCCAGTTTAAGCCTTTGAAATTCGTTGCGACCTTCCCACACCCCCCCCCCCGCTGGAAATTAATGATTATGACCCGATTCCTTCGTAAGTTTTTTTTTTTTTTTTTTTTTGCTTTTTGTGTATTTTGTTTTGTTGTGTTGTTATTATTAGCTTTGTGTGTTGCATTTAACTTACTTCTATTGTTATCGCTGCCTCTTGACTCGAGCTGTGTCGCCAAATAAAGTAAAATTATTTTGAATCAATCAGCGTCAATTTTTAAATTAAAATTTCTGCCCCGCGCCCGCGTTCCAATAAGGCGGCGCCAAATTAATCTTTTTTCGATCCCAGTACAGATTTTGTGTCTTCTTGAGCCGTGACCGTTATGATTTCAGCGTCGACTCAGTTTCAAAATCGAGCCCCAGACAAGAATAACTTGCTCATTGTATAGCCGAATAAAATCCTATCTGCTCTTGATTCTATCCACAGAAATGAACACCGTGCATTTCAACTTCCCAGTGTACTTCCAGCTACAAGGGACAAAAGCGTTTTCTGGTTTACCACCGATAGTACCTTACACCACATGGAACCACTACATCTTAACTACCACCTTTAATGACCTTTATCTGTTCATTAATGGTGAAATGGAGTTACACGAACCATATTATAATAACGGAGGGAATGTTTTATCACCGAGTTTACGACCGCTCCTCCTCTTCACCAACGAACCCGATATCAACCGCCCGAGTAGATCTGCAGACATTTCACTGAGTAACCTGAAAGTCTTTAACAGACTAATCTACGCGAGTGAAGCCTTAAGACTGTATCAAGAAGAAATAGGAGGTAAGTACATATTATTGGTCGACCTAACCTACTAATCGTGCGTCAAACAAACCACAACGCAAAAGATAAGTTCCCCCTATTGCAGATACCCATTTTTAAAAATTTATTTTCATTTTTTATTTATTTATTTTTATTTTTAACCAGGAGGAATTCAAAATGCTACAATGAACAATAACCATCAATGAAAATAGGCTGATTTCACATTTGATTTCCTCCTCCTTTTTATTTTGTGTATCGTTTTTCGAAAGTGTGACGTTGAAAATTGTAATATTGTTCCGAAATCATTTATTCAAAGTTGTAATAATCGGCTAGTGAACTTGACATTTTTGTCTTCAACCATTGCTTACTGAAGCATTACATGATGTTTTTTTTCTTCCACCGCTCACTTAATAGCTAATAAAATTACCTACACGCAATTGTATTTCGCAACTTCACTTCTTACTTTGTATTATATTCATGAGTTATGTACATTCAAACATGAGGTTACAATTGCAAATAGGATATCAAAAGAAATGTATTCAGGTTATTTGGACCCAGTCATGACATTACCATGACAAATTAGGTATCGATCAAGAGAGGAATGAACTTGACAATGCTATCAAATGCAATATAAATTAGAAAATAGTCAAAAAGTTATCAGGATCTAAAGTGCAGTTGCAGAACTTCAATGTAATCAAAACAAAATACATTTTTACAACATTTGACTTTTTACTTTTCTCAATATTCTGATATTCTATGCATTGAAACATTGCACAATCATTACAATCAGGATATCAATAAAAAAGTGGAATAAATTATGTTTGCAATTATATTTATTAAGTAATATATAACCGTTCTTGTAAAACTATTTTCGTTTCAAAAAGTTGCATTTCTTGCGCTGTATGAATCAATAAAAGCAATTTATCTTGACTTTTAAACGTATTAAAACTTTTAAGACATTTGAGATATAATATCATACATGAATTTTGCATATTATCAGTTTCAAATTATACTGACATTTTAGTTGTGTGGCTTTGTTCTAAAATATTCATGTGTCGAAGATTATTATAATGGCAATTTGGGTT
>CALNVZ010001099.1:287261-332286 GCA_940671915.1 Paracentrotus lividus
CCTTTTTTCCCTTTTCGCCTACTGCGCCTATGCATCAGAAAATATGTAAACTAGCCCTCGTATTTCCTTTTGTTTTCATAGGAAAAAAAACGAACATTCATAAAAGGAGACGATTTACACACAAAATAATCACAATTGTTGAATATCTCTGATTCATCTTTGATTCCGACTGATCTTATTTTCATTTATTTTTGTTTCGCCTGACCGAAGTTCGGCAGAGACCTAGCAATCACTTTTCCTGTTAGTTTGTTTGTCTGCTGGTCTGTTAAGAAAATGACAAAGTTTTAGTTTTTGTTTAACTTGCTCTCATTTCTTTTTTTCTGCATCATTTGTGTTAACACTTAGTACAACTGATACTTAGGTAATACCAAATATGTGTTGATAAGGATGATGGGGTCAAGCGTCATCTAGGGGTCAAAAGGTCAAATGATAAGAGGCCATGCATGCTACAAAAATGTTAAAGTTTTTGTTTAACTTGCTCCCATTTCTTTATTTATCCATCAATTGTGTTCACACTTCGTACAAATGATTCTTGGGTAATACCACATGTGTGTTGATGTAGATGATAAGATCAAAGGTCATATAGGGGTCAAAAGGTCAACTTAAATGTCGTCTTTTCTTAAACTTTTTGTTTAACTAAATTTCACTCATTTTTTTATAGCATCAGTTTTGTTAACCCCTGGTATAAATTATCCTTGGTTAATACCACTTGTGCGTTGATAAGAATGATGAGGTCCAAGGTCATATAGGGGTCAAAAGGTCAACTTAAAGGCCAAGAGATCATATTGCGTGTTTTATTGATAGCGAAATCAGGCAAGACTCGTTATTCGCGAACCACATTGTTTGTTTAATTTCAGAAAATTAATTTAAAAAAATCAGGTAAATAGATAAAACCATGGTCTGAACCCATGGTTTCTAAGGGCGGCAATAAAGGCCATAATTAATAACTCCTTTAATTAACAAATAAAGTGAAAATATAAACTAAAGCCCAATATAAATTTATGCAAAATATAAGATTAATCGTAAAATTAAATATGATACATAAGTTATTTTTCACTTTATTTGTTAAATTATGGAGTCATTAATAATTTATTATTATGGCCCTGATGACCGCCCATGGATTTTTGCAGAATCCACCGTCGGGAATATGAGGGCCAGTTTACATATTTTCTGATGCATATATGCGTATATAAACGGGGGGGGGGGAGGCCCCCCCCATGTTTTTCATGGCGCAAAAGGCGCTGCTGAACAAACAAAAAAAAGGGGGAAAGGAGGGGGTTGGATGTTGTGTGGTCGAATGGATAAGTCGGCGGACTGACGATCACAAGGTACGCGGTTCGAATCCCCTCCATTCCACTAATGTCCTTTGGTAAGATATTAATCTACAATTTGCCAGACTTGACTCAAGCAATTAAGGTAAATGGGTAGGCCTACCGATAGGAAGAAATTCCTTGAATCCCTAAAGCGCCCTTTATTAGGGCAGCTATGGCTATTGCCGGGTAATAATATTAGCTGCGCCACTGAATAGTTTACTAGATAGTCGGCGTTATTATTAATGGAAAGGGGGGGAAGGGAAAAAATAAGAAAATTAGAGAGAGAAAGGGAAAGAGAAAGAGAAAGCCATTAAGATAAGATCAAGTAGGAAATAATTCGAAACTTGCGACACCTGGAGAGACTCAGAATGGGCGCTGCTTGATCCCAACATCAATTGCCAGTGGAGGGGGGGGGGGGAATTGTCCTCGGGTGTAGTTGTCCTCGGGTGTAATTGTCCGGGGTGATTGTCCGTGGGTAATTGTCCTCGGGGGGTAATTGTTTGTTCGGGTAATTGTCCTCGGGGACGTAATTGTCCGGGGGTAATTGTCCGGGGGGTAATTGTTCTCGGGGGTAATTTTCCGGGGGGTAATTGTCCGGGGGTAATTGTCCGGGGGGTAATTGTCCTCGGGGGGTAATTGTCCTCCGGGGGTAATTGTCCGGGGGGGGGTAATTGTCCGGGGGTATTGTCCTCGGGGGTAATTGGGGTCCGGGGTAATTGTCCGGGGGTAATTGGTCCGGGGGGTAATTGTCCTGATACGGGCAATTTGTTTAAAATCATCATCTGGTTACTTTTAGTAATTAAATTACATTGTCGCTCATAAAGGTTGGATATTTTTTTTTTGTGCTCCAACAACATCTTTTTGCTCTAGCTTCAATTTCTTGAAATTGTTTTTCCCCGTTTTCACTTTTCGGGACTCTTGACATATCGTCGGCCGCACCACGAACCGTCCTCTCCGCGCACTTTGATGCGAAAGTTAGTTTCGCAGAAAACGCATTTAAAGAAAAGCCTTTTTTTTTATACCGGCAATAATTGCACCTAAAAGTAAAGCAAATCGAAAACCGATGACTTCATTCGATAGTTCAGGTTCCAAAGATTCATCTCGTATCTTTACATTATATTGAACTTAATTATTTACGCCACAGTGGGTATTGTAGCAGAGAGGACGGTTCGTAAAAAAGAAAAAGTGCGCGATCGCGCCTCGCGCCTTCACCACGAACCGTCCCACAGTGGGCCAGGCGTTAGCAAAAGTGCGCAAAAAGTGGTTTCTCATCACCAAACCAATTTTGTTTTTTTAGTATTCTCAGCAAACATAGCAACCTCTAGAACATCTCCATAAAATATTTCATCATTAAATCGAGTTTAGTTGGTTATTTTTCTTTGAAATGACCAGAAAATGACTTGTTTGTGGTACACCACGTGTAAATGACAGATTTTCGTTATTTGGAATTTTTTGCCAAATTGGTACTCCAATATATTTTAGATTAAATCTGCTTGATTAGGAATGATCATTTTAAGTGGCCATAGAATTTAAAGACAAATGTTTAATCCATTCGGAAGTAATTTTGGACGAAACCACTAAATAATGGGGGGAAATTGCCTTTTTTCCCTTCATATGCATATATTTCACGATTACCGCCAATTTCCGCGTTCAAAGTACCATAGCAGTCTTTGTTATAGTTTAAGCTTTACAGCAATACCAAATTTAGCTGCAACCTCCTGCAACCTTCGGAGATATAACCAATTTTCCATCCGCATGTTAGCCTAATTTATCGTCAAAATCTGCACAAAGCGATATTGCGCACGAATTGTGCACACACAAGTCTCAACGTAAGTGGCGTAAATATTTCAATTGAAAGCCGAAAAACCAAAACACCTGAATGGAGTGTTTTTCATGAAATAATCATGTGTGTTTATTGGGATGACATGTGGTCTTTAGACCTGTTCACCCCCCCCCCCCGGCTATCAATTTCATGACCATCTCAATTGATCTTAATCTTGTTTTGAAATAGTATTATGGTATTAATTTGGGAGCTCAGCTTTGTCAGGTTGTTATCGTTTGTTTCCAAACAATAATTTTATGTAATATATTTCATAAAGATCATTCTTAAATTACGACTTCAATTCACATACATGTTTTGCTACTGCGGTCAGGAGAACATGTAAGACTGCCTGCTTTTAACACATTTTAACTATGTCTTTGTTATTATACCTTCTTTCATTGTTATATTAGTATGATATCATTGTTATTTTGTCTGTCGAATTTTTGTATTTTCTGGACCCCATGGAAGTATTGTTACTTTGACAAAGCGGAATGGGTCATCAAGACATTCGTGCTTTTTTTAAATTGTTAATTATTTGTTTATAATGATAACTGTATTTTTTAATGTTGACAAAGCTGAATGGGGCATCAAGCCATTTGCTTCTTTTAGATTATTAATTATATGTTTATATGAGAACTTTTTATTGCTGCGGTTCGGAAAATAAAATTCATTACAATACAATAAGTTCGATTAGAGAAAATGACTCGCGATATAGAACTTACAAGAACTTTCCCATCATAATCAAGAACAAACAGCCAAAATCAAAATGTTTTTCTACTTATTTGATGGATAGGCCTACTGTCTCATCAGCCTAATCGTATTTTTATGAAGAAAAAAACTCTCCTTGTGTTTCCTAAGTCCATAAAACCCCAATATAGTTCCAAATAAAATGTAAATCTCTCTTTTTCCTTGTCCAGTCAGAAAACAGAATGTTAAGGGCGTCACATAATTTTGAAAATACTCTTTAACAACGTTTCCGTGGTCTATAAACCCCATATACACATCTCTTATAAAAGTAATATCAATGATGTAAGTTTTGCAAAAAAAATCCACTCTAACCAATCAGAAATCTGTATTTTAATGACGTCATAGAAATTTAAAAATACTCTGATCGTGTTTCTCATGTGTCAAAACCCCCTATAAATCCCATTAATCAAAGTAAAATGAATATGCCTATGTGTTACTATTGATATTTGTCTTGTCCAATCAGAAAAGAGCATTTTAATGACGTCATAAGGATTTGAAATTGTTCTCATCGAATTCCATGGGTCTGAAAACCATAGATGGAGTTCTCTTAAGAATTTATTTTTTCGTCTTCGCTGAGGAATTAATTTTGTCGCACTTTGAGTTCATACTGGCCCACTGTGCGTCCGCTCGCCCTTACGCATACACCAAGTTAATGAGAGCGTTAGAGACTCCTTCGAGGGAAAACAAAATTGCCTTAAATTCTTCTCTAACAATAGTTTTAGAAGTCAATTTTTGAAATGAGAAATATACACAATGAGATTGAACTATTCTGGTTCCATTCTGCAATTGTTATACTGCAAATTTACTAAATGCTCTTTTTATAACAGAGAGGACGGTTCGTGGAAAAGACAAAATGCAATATCCCGTTATGCGACTGCACCACGAATCGTCCGCTCTTCCTTACGCATGCACAAAGTGAATGGGAGCGTAGGAAACTCCTTCGGGAGAAATCAAAATATACTTAAATTCTGTTCAAACTATAGTTTTAGAAGTCAATTTTTGAAATTAGAAATATACACAATGAGATTAACCTACTCTACTTCCATTCTTCAAATGTTATCCTCCAAATTTACTAAATGCTCTTTTTATAACAAAGAGGACGGTTCGTGGAAAAGAAAAAGTGCGCGATCGCGCCTCGCGCCTTCACCACAAACCGTCCGCTCTCCCTTACGCATGCACAAAGTGAATGGGAGCTTCAGAAACTCCTTCGGGAGAAATCAAAATTTACTTAAATTCTGTTCTAAGTATAGTTTTAGACGTTAATTTTTGAAATTAGAAATATACACAATGAGATTGAATTATTCTAGTTCCATTCTGCAATTGTTATCCTCCAAATTTACTAAATGGTCCTTTTATAACAAAGAGGACGGTTCGTGGTACAGAAATATCCAATTTATTGCAAGAGGACGCTTTATGATGACGTCGTTATTACGTAACCGCGCAAAGTTAGACTCTGAAATTCTCACAAAATGTAGGTATCTAAACACAACACAAAAAGAAAGTTCCCCCTATTTCAGATTTCAATAATTTTAAAACCAGGAGGAATTTAAAAAATCTAATTATATATCCATGTAGGGAATTTAATTAGCTACCATAGGACCGAATTTTAGGAAAAATCATCAAGTCATGCTTCAGTGATAAATGGTTGAATGTAAAAATGTCATTTTTTGAAGTTCACAAGCCTAAAATCACAACTTTGATTCAATGATATCGGACCCATTTTCAGATTTTAAACAATTTACAGGTCAGAATGTATGCAAAACGTGCTTCCCAACATACGGAAACGAAATTTGCGTCAAATTTCACGGTTGAGTGAGCATGCAGCAAAAAATTCCCAAATTGCGATTCTTACTTCTTTGTCATGGTATAATCGATCAAATGTGAGGGAATTCCTGATTTGGAAGTGTATGCAACCAATATTTATCCATTCACGGTTGAATGAACCCATCAATCAACCACAAATAGGCCATTTTAGAATTACGAAGAGTAATTGTAGTAATTTTATGCACTAGAAAGCATCTCAATAACATTTTTTGGGTTGTATTTATATTCTTTGGGCACGTGTCAATGATCCTATGGCATTTATTTAAAAATTCATGCTTCAGTGAGCACGTGAGACTGGAAAAGCCCTTTTCTCACGTACAGACTAAAATTGAAATTTTTACTTTGATTGAATATAACAATTCTTTTTGGGAAGTACTTTTGATTTTGTTTTTATAAAAATCCCGATGTTTCACGCCTCAGTGGGCACAAGATACAAGAAAGTCATGAAAATAAGAAGAAAGTTTCGGGCTTCGTCATGGTTCAGTGACTTTTCGAATACGTAATTCGAGTAACGATAATGTTAGTTAGAGACCAGTTGAAGCTATGTGCAAAGTTTCATGAAATAATTCACAGTCAAATGAAAAAAAAAAACTGACAATTAAAATATGCCAAATTTCACTTTTGTTAAACTTTTGTTAAAGCTCTGTACATAAAGTCAATGGAGGAGGAAATCAATACCTGACAAATGTGAAATTCGGCCAATTTTTATTGATGATTATTGTTAATTCTACCGTGAGTTGTGTCACGAAACTTGGCACACAGCTTCAACTGATCTCCTACTAACATGATCTTTATTGAAATTATGTATTCGAAAAGTCACTGAACCATGACGAATCCTGAAACTTTCTTCTCATTTGCATGATTTTCTTGTATCTTGTGCCCACTGAGGCGTGAAACATCGGGATTTTTGTGAAAATAAAATCAAAAGTACTCCACAACAAGAATTGTTATATTCAATCAAAGTAAGAATTTCAATTTCAGTCCATACGTGAGAAAAGGGCTTTTCCAATCTCATGTGCTCACTGAAGTATGAATTTTTAAATAAATGCCATAGGATCATTGACACGTGCCTAAAGAATATAAATAAAACCCCATAAATGTTATTGAGATGCTTTCTAGTGCATCAAATTACTACAATAACTCTTCATCATTCTAAAATGGCCCATTTTTTTGTTGATTGATGGGTTCATCCAACCGTGAATGGATGGATATTGGTTGCATACACTTCCAAAACATGAATTCCTTCAAATTTGATCGATTATTCCAGGCTGACAAAATAACAAACACGGTATTTGCGGTTATGTCGTGGCTTTATTGAAACTTTGTGATGGACGCTTAATTGCCAATTATCATTTGAGGTGTCAGAACAAATTATCACATAATATATATATAACATCATGAACAGATATCAGCCTCCCCGCCTATGCAATCGAGTAAGACCTAAACGTATATCATTCAATTTCATTGTAAACAGATAACAGCCTCCCCGCCTATGCAATCGAGTAAGGCCTAAATGTATATCATTCAATTTCATTTCATGTATGTGTTATTGCACAACAGGATAATTCATTTACGTTAACATTATACCATCCCCCCGCCTATGAAATCGAGTGAGACATAAAACCATGTTACCAGCCTGCCCGCCTCTGAAATCGAGTCAGGCCAAAACGTATTACTAGCATATCATACCGTCTCCCCGCCTCTGAAATCGAGTGAGACATAAATCTATAATATATCGACCTCCCCGCCTCTGAAATCGAGTGAGGCCTAAACATAGTATACCCTGCAATAACAAAGAACAGGTATAACACATTACATCAAATCATCATAAACCCATATAAAAGCATCGCCGCCTGTAAGATCAGGTGAGGCGTAACATTAAAACGTGACACCCTAATTTACTTCCGGTTTACAGAGTTTGAGAATTAATATGTAGGTACAACTAAGTCCGCCCGCATTCAAATCGAATTGGGCCGGAAACCTATGAATTGACATGCGAACAAATTCAACTAAATATATATGGCACCCCCTCGCCTGTAAAAATCGAGTGGGGTCAAAAATTATCAGATGACAAGTGATCACTAGACTTGAACACGACCATGCCATTATTCCACAGCTTGATCACTCTGAAACCACGCCTTTATTTCAACGTACATGTACATATTACACGGTCCATCTAAAACGGGGGTAAACCAACCACTTTAGGAAACCCCCTATCACCCTTGGTGCACGACGTTAATGTATAAATCAGTGTGTGACTTTGCCAAATTAATTTGACCACACTGCATTCAATTTATAAAATCATATCCATCAAAGGATCACATACATCAGTATCATTTCATGTACCGATTATATATCGTCTCTATTGCCATAATGCTCATATTTTTATTGCTCATAATTAACCCATATGGCAAATCGAGACAATTTAATCAAACAAGACACGGTTGACTCCGTCCACCATACCTGAAATATTTATCAAGGCATAAAAACAAGCCTTTTAGCCTTGTACACCCAGTACAAACTAGTCCATTCCTTTTTTTTTTTTTTTTAACGAACTGGAGCTCTACTAGCACGAATATTTCGTACGTAAGGACAGATTGGATAACATTGAAACTCTTCACATTTATGAAGGTAGCCATGAGTATAAAATAGCATTATTATACCTAAAATCATTTTGCCCCGTCCCCGTCCGATAAAACATTATCGGATCTATTTCCCTAACCCAGCCCCTGCCCGGGGTAAAAAACCAGCTTGGACCCGACAGGGCCCAAAGTTTCGGAAAACCCTTGGCCTAACACCAACCCACCCTTAAATCCAATCATTATTTCTCTCAAAATATATTCAACTGAATCAATTTCCATTACAGCTTATATATAGGAATTACAATACTATTCATTTCACTACGATTCTATTATCACGATGTAATAGTAAGCGCTATATCGAACGCCTTTTAATATGTGAAGCGCATACAAAGTGATCAGTGAGTATCAACACTATTATGCATCGTTTCCAATGATATATATATATATGCAAAACTCTCTTCTGGCCTTTGAAAACACAATGTATTGCTTTCATTACCCAATGGTATAACGCAAAATAAACGTACCAGATATCTCTTTTTATCCATAGACCCTAGCAATAGTGCTAGAGTTTCATGAAGACCAGTGACAATCATTATCAAAGCGATTACATTATATATCATAATATCCCGTTAGTACATTCAACTGCCACCCCGCACTTACAGTGCATATTTCCACTCCTGAGAGAATCAAAAACTGGTCCTCGAATAGACCCATAATCAACACATTAGCTTCCGCATGCTACGAAATATTAATTTTAGCACCTTGGCAAAGTAACTCTTTGAAGGTAAACTATCCGTATACTCAAAGAACATAATTACATTCTATACCAAATACCAAACCCACGACCTCAGCGTGGTTAAATAATTCAACTACGACACCTCCTGCACCCAACTCTCCAATGCCAACGTCAAATATTTCGCGGACATCCGCTACTTCACATTAATCCTTTGTTTCTGTATTTGCATATATAGCCACCAATCACTTCTTGCTTTAACCATCATACAAGCAAACTCATTTTAAGGTTGGAGATAATGGGGAGGTGGTGGGAAAATTTTTCACTCAAACATATAAGCATCCTATCACAAGCAAACCACGACGAAGAATGATGCATTATCAGCCGCTGTCTGTAAGCGTTGCAGAAAAAAACGCGCACATTCCAATCCGCATATGACCACCTGTTTACGCAGGAAGCGTCAACAATGTGATACAATACCCGCGTATGTTACATTCCGGGCGCGCCAACGGTTCAATAGAACTGGGTCAACAATAAATGCGTACATTACATTCCTGTCGCCCCATTTCAACATGTAAACATGTTGATCAACCCACATTTTATCAGCCATTTAATAAACCATTTTAAATCGTCTTTGACTCTTTAAATTTCATTATTCCAGGCTGACAAAATAACAAACACAGTATTTGCGGTTATGTCGTGGCTTTATTTAAACTTTGTGATGGACGCTTAATTGCCAATTATCATTTGAGGTGTGAGAACAAATTATCACATAATATATATATAACATCATGAACAGATATCAGCCTCCCCGCCTATGCAATCGAGTAAGGCCTAAACGTATATCATTCAATTTCTTGTAAACAGATAACAGCCTCCCCGCCCATGCAATCGAGTAAGGCCTAAATGTATATCATTCAATTTCATTTCATGTATGTGTTATTGCCCAACAGGATAATTAATTTACGTTAACATTATACCATCCCCCCGCCTATGAAATCGAGTGAGCCATAAAACCATGTTACCAGCCTGCCCGCCTCTGGAATCGAGTCAGGCCAAAACGTATTACTAGCATATCATACCGTCTCCCCGCCTCTGAAATCGAGTGAGATCTAAATCTATAATTTTTGGTATTTTCGGACCTTTTTTTTTTCCCCCCGCCTCTGAAATCGAGGTGAGGCTAAACATAGTATACCCTGCAATAACACAGAAACAGATATAACACATTACATCAAATCATCAATAAACCCATATACCAGCCTCGCCGCCTGTAAGATCAGGTTGAGGGCGTAACATTAAAACGTGACACCCCTAATTTACTTCCGGTTTACAGAGTTTTGAGATTAAAATGTAGGTACAACTAGGTCCGCCCGCATTCAAATCGAATTGGGCCGGAAACCTATGAATTGACATGCGAACAAATTCAACTAAATTATATTATGGCACCCCTCGCCTGTAAAAATCGAGTGGGGTCAAAAATTATCAGATGACAAGTGATCACTAGACTTGAACACGGCAATGCAATAGATATTTGGTGGCTTAATTTAACAAATTACCGCCAAACGAGCATATACCGTATTTATATATGATCGGCCGCCAAATAACTAATTCGTCACTTTCGTTCTTGAGACCATATTCATGGAACTAATTTACTTTATCTGCCTATTACTCCAAAACTACCGCCATTGCAATTGGAGCAATCGATTCAATACATATCACCATTGAAACGCCAGTCTAGCATTCCATCTACCTGACCAAACTAGCACCATAGCTAGACCAAAAAGGGGGTACGCCTACTATTGAATCGATATGAGGCACCATAGCTCAACACAATTCCACAGTAGGTAACTAACCGTTAACAACATTGTTATAATTATCAATATAAATCCAAATATGACGTCACTATAACATTGAGCTTCACATACATGACATATAGTTCACAAACAATCGAATCAAGATGAAAATATGCTGCTAAATTGGCCCACAAATCCAACATTTGCCTCTTTCTCTTACCCCCTACAGTGGCTTTTAATTATTACTTGCATAACAAAGCAAACCCATTCACCACCAGTATCAATGTTCTGGCTTACTTAAGAACCTCCAAATTATCACTGTAGGTGTCACAACATAACATTCGCACCTAATGAATCTTTGTAAACATATAGCCTGCCGGCCTCCCCGCCTATGCAATCGGGTAATGCCAATTCCATTTGATACATTTCTACAATAGCGTGCAATAAAGCTATCTATAAAACGTACGGGCCTGCCCGCCTCTGAAATCGAGTCAGCCCTAAAAGTATGATCACGTACAATCCCCCCGCCTTTGCCATCGAGTGAGACTAAAAGCTTTGTTCATATGTACCGCCCTCCTGCCTATAAAACCGATACAAGCTTGAACATTATTTCCTATTGAGCCAAAGCGTTACATAACGCGCTCCTATATAATATATATCCATACCACACGCACATATATACATATACATATTATACACACATAATAATATTATGTCATTGGCCCAATAATCTTTGTCTACAAATACATCGACAAACCAAATTGTTGCGCAAAATCCCCCCGCCTTTGCCATCGAGTGAGACCTAAAGCTTTGTACCACCTCCTGCCTATAAAACCGATACAGGCCTAAACATGTATTTCGTATTGACCCAGGGTGTTACATAACGCACTCCAACATATGGTTACACTTCGTAATTCCGAAGGTTCGTTATTCCGAAGGTCCATTATTCCGAAGATTCGTCATTCCGAAACACGTAAAATGCCTATACCTCGATGTTCGTTTATCGAAAATAAAAAGGGTTCGTTAATCGAAATTTGTGGCGTTATTCCGAAGGTTTGTTATTCCGAAGGTTCGTCATTCCGAAAACGAAAAAGGGTTCGTCAATCCGAAGGTTCGTCATTCCGAAACGAAATAGGGTTCGTCATTCCGAAGGTTCGTTAATCCGAAAATAAAATAAGTTTGTAATTAGTCCAAAATGAAATAATCTGTGCGAAGCCGGGAAACTGGAGGGCAGGCGTGTTGGGAGGGGGAAGGGTTCACCTTTAAGTGTTCAATCATTGTTATGAGGGTGGAAAGGGGTTGAATCTATCGTTACCAGGGGCGTTAAGAATTCTTTCAAATGGGTGATCATAGGCTTCAGGCCCGTAACTAGGATTTTTCCGGGGGGGGGGGGTTCAAAAATTGAAAAGTGGAACTTTCCTAAACAGCAAACCTTGCGAGCGCGAAGCGCGAGCCGAAAAATTTGGCTCATAACTACGCGAAGGCAGTTTATTTAAGTCATGATTTTCTTTTTAATTCCTCTACGAGGTGATGAAACATCCCTTTTGAGCAAAATATGTTGTGAACACGAAGCGTGAGGCGAAAATTAGCATTATATTACTTAACTTTTGGAGTCAGGAATCAGATCAATGGGACTTTTTACGAACTCTAGAGTCGCGAAGCGACGAGCCGAAAATTTTGGCTTATAATGACCTAAGTAGTGTATTTTTTTACTTTTTTCCCTCTATTTTTACAGATCCGTAAATAGGATTTTTTTTTATAAGGGTTTAAAATGTGGAAAAAGCAGACTTTTCGCAAGGATTGAACTTGCGAGCGCGAAGCGCGAGCCGGAAAATTTTGCTGTTTAATGGCCTGAATGTGGTATGTTATATTAGAGGTGGGCTATAAATGGGTCATGTTTCAGAACCAAGTTTGGCCCATCTTATTTTAAGCAGCTCATTGCACTGATCGATATGCCACCAATTTCAAGAAAATCGGGTGAAAATTGAGACAGTGCAGGCCAAAAAACGATTTTAATGGGGTGTGGCCAAAAAATGCTGAGTCATCGTTTTTCAAAATTTGAAAAAGCTGTAATTCTTTTATTATAAGGGCTATAAAGATCGTTCTGGTGTCTATTTATATGTTTATCAGCCTGATAAATCTAATGGCAGTGTCAAAATTGCAAATAGTGGTGAAGAAAGTACTGAAAAGGGGGAATTATAGTTTTAACCCTTCAATTACCGGTAGGGTCTGTGAGGGCGCCCTTAGACAAATTGTGTTGCTCAATCAAAACCGTCGCGTTTTCAGAAATGTTGTTTCATTTATCTTTTCCTTACAGTCTAACCAATTTTTTGACACCACATTCATTGAAATCAGACATTCCACAAGAGAGTTACTTGAACTTTTGTGGCCAAAGGTCAAACCGAAATTTGAGATTTTTGACATTTTGTGTACAAAACCAATGGCAAGGTCAGGTTTCCTATTTTAGTCTATAAATCACAGGAAAATCATTCTTTAGACTGCTTTTATTGTTCATTGAGCATGAAATTAAATCTAAATGAAGGCCTGAAGTATTAAAATTCCTAAAACATTGGAAAACACAGATAATACACGTAAGAATAAAAACAATAGAATACATAAGAAATTCATAAAACAATGATATACATAAGAATTGTTTTAGATGTAGACCTTCTGATACTTCAAATCATTATCTGGATCAATTAAAATCCGAATGCATACTAGAACCAGTCTAAAGAATGATTTACCTGTGATTTATAGAGTAAAATAGGAAACCTGACCTTGCCATTGGTTTTGTACACAAAATGTTAAAAATCTCAAATTTCTGTTTGACCTTTGGCCACGAAAGTTCTAGTAATTCTCTTGTAGAATGTCCGATTTCAATGAATTTGGTGTCAAAAAATCGGTAAGACTGTAAGGAAAAGATACATGAAACGACATTTCTGAAAACGAGCCGGTTTTGATTGAGCAACACAATTTGTCTAGGGGCGCCCTCACAGACCCTACCGGTAATTAAAGGGTTAAAACTATAATTCCCCTTTTTCAGTACTTTCTTCACCATTATTTGCAATTTTGACACTGCCAATGGATTTATCAGGCTGATAAACATATCAATAGACACCAGAATGATCTTTATAGCCCTTATAATTAAAGAATTACAGCTTTTTCAAATTTTGAAAAACGATTTCTCAGCATTGTTTGGCAACACCCCATTAAAATCGTTTTTTGGCCTGCACTGTCTCAATTTTCACCCGATTTTCTTGAAATTGGTGGCATATCGATCAGTGCAATGAGCTGCTTAAAATAAGATAGGCCAAACTTGGTTCTGAAGCATGACCCTTTTTTTTACCCCTCTATAGCCCACCTCTAGTTATATGCACAGTTTGTCTCTTATATCTTTCTATTTTCTTTTAATTCCTTAACAAGTTAATGATCACCTCCCTTTCTAAAAACGTGAACTTTGCCTTGTATTTCAGGCATATTTTGCCTCATTTCTACTTTCAATATTCATCCACACACAGATGACCAAATTCCAAAAGATGCGGGGCGAAAAAAAACCCACAAAATCATATGAAAGCTGTGAATGTGTAGTACATTTCTTTTTAACCTATAATTCGGCCTATCGAACGGGAGGTCAAGTGGACATGGCGAGCGCGAAGCGCGAGCCGAAAATTTTGCTTACATTTTTTTTAATACATGGAGCTGTGCATTTAAAGCACATTTGCTTTTTTTTTATATTCCTAACTACAAGAATGATATTCACCTCCTTGAATTTGATATGCGAGCATGAAGCCGAAGGAAAGAAAAGCTCTTATTAAATGACTCATAATTTCATTTTTCTATTGTAATCTTCTTGAAAACCAGGGATGAAGGATAAGCGGGGGGGGGGGGCTGTAAGCCCCTCCAATTCTATCTGTAGACACTTAGAAAAATGCGAAAAAGTTATATAGTTTTCTGTTGTGTTCAGCGAATCAACTTTGTACCCTCCCCCCCCCCCGCACATTCCTGCCCAAATTCTTTAAAAACAGCACCGCGGTCTATAAAATATATGCGAGCGCCAGCGGAAATATTGCACACACCTATCTGAAAATGGGGTTTTTCTGCACTTCATAATTAGCTCAGGAACTTTGTCCATCAGGTAGAAGGCATAATTATTTTAGAATCGCAGAGCATTTTATGCATAAAAGTGGGGTTTTCACACTTTTGGTTAACGCCACCTGGTATCGACCTCACAACCCTTTAGGCAGACGTCATCCACTGAGCGCAACATATCAGTACATACACTTATTTAAATGTGTGAGGCATTAGTCCCCGCTAGCCCCGATCCCCTAAAAATTGACACCCCTCCTCGCAATGACAAACCTTCGAACAAACGAACCCTTTTTCGTTTTTCGTGAATGACGAACCTTCGGAGTTAACGAACCTTATTTCGTTTTCGGAATGACGAACTTCGGAATAACGAACCTTATTTCGGTTTCGATAACTGAGACGAACCTATTTCGTTTTCGGAATCACGAACCTTCGTAATAACGAACCTTCTGAATGATGAACTTTTGGAATAACGAATCTTCGGAATAAAGATCCTTCGGAATTATGAACCTTCGGAATAACGGGTGCTTACCCATAACCTTTGTCTTGTGGACAATTTACCAAATAACATCGACGTAACCAAACGTCACTACCACCCCCCCCCCCCGCCTTTGCCATCGAGTGAGACTTAAAGTTTTTTTCATATGCACCACCATCCTGAACTTGAAACCAAGACAGGCCAACACATACATCTCGTATTGGCCCAAGCTGTAAGTGACACACACATACGCATATCATACATGTATATATCCATAACATATATATTCCTGACCCAATAACTTTTGTGTAAGGCCAATATATCATATATATCGACAAACCAAACCAATTTTTTTCCGAATTATGGTCGTTTTGCTAACTACCGCTAGGCAACCAAAACTCGGCCTCCCCGCCTCTGAAATCGAGTGAAGCCTTGACATAGATTTTATATTGACTCGGAAAGCTTTGCCTGAAAACACTATGCCATATACTTTAGCAAAACACGAATACAGTTTTCAACAATCATTGCTGCTAGGGTAATAGGAAAATCATGCATCAAACCAGCAAGTTCCCAATTATTAGACCAAACCTCTATGGATTACTTAATAAAGGTTTACCTATTTGACAATGGGGATTCAGAGAGGCAACCAGATTACCCCAATTTGAATGCTGACGCAATGATTAAAAATATGTTTCTATACCATTTGGCCAGCGAAAAACATTACGCCTTAATAATATTTGACGAACGAATTTCAAGCACATAGCCGAAAACATTGACCCATAACCACATTGCCAATTTGCTGCACCAGTGACCAATTCATAGGCCCTTAAACAGATTCTTTCATAAAAGGGGTGTCATATGGCCTTCCATAGCTAGCCAAATCGAAGCCTACAATACCACTACACCATTGGTGTTACACACTTAACGTGAGTCCTAAGTCGCTCAAAATAAAACTCCGCCACAACTTTGCCTTTCAAACACATGCCTTGTAGCTGACAGCTACTAGTAATCGATTGACAGCATTACTAAAACGTATGCCAATTTCATAAACATATGTACCACATTTCCCTGTAGGCCCGTTAGGCCTAGTAAAATCAACGAATTTAAGCGCTGATCTTCCTTAACGAAGGTACACCGTAATTGGGAGTTACATGAAATATGTTTGGTATAAATAAAGCACCTGTTATACTACAATGCCAACAATAAACGCTGAACATTGTTATGCAAAATACTCAGCTGAAAATCTTTGAAAGGCAAGGCATAACGCCACTTATAAGGCACACAATTTTAGCCATTCATAATTAATTAGTTTTCCAATCGTATTAAACCTTTGTGGTTAATGCATTTCAACATGTTTGTTTCACGCGGCGTTCTGAGATTATCCAAATTTACATTTATTTTTGAGGACAGAACTCCCATGAATCTGAGAGAAGATGGGCTCTTTTACAGATTCACAATAGCGATGTGTATTTTTTGCTTCCTTGCTTAATTCTGTCTCTCCAAACTTGCTAGCAAGTGCTTGCTGTCCTGCAGGCTCTCCCCTTCGGCACCACATTGAAGGGATGTGCCGCTTCCTAATCATATTTTTGACGCCAGGCATGCCAGGCAAGCTCAAGCATGGCGGTTCATCTCGACAGCTTTCTGTCCAACTTGCTCTGAACATATGCGTTCACCTCTACGTACTTCCAATATAATTTTAGCCTGGACTCCTCCTGTAAACGGCTCCCTTAGAACTTGGCTCCTGAATAGTACCCTCAAGCACAAACTACTGGTACTGTAGTAGCAAGACATCCTGGCAGACTTGCTTCACTGTGCTATACGATGTATCAATGATATGCGCCCATCAAAAAAATCTCCTCTAATCCACGGCCAGGCTTCCACTCGGCTTGTTAGTCGAACTAGCACTCCACTGCCATGCACTGGGTTCTCCAAACCAAAGATATCTCTGATCACTGCATGGTTCTGCAAAGAAACAAAAAAGACACCTGGGCGCAATTCTGAGTTCGAAAGGATATCATTGAATTTGTCTTGCATTCCTTTAAAATGATTGTCAACAATTACAGCCAATGCCATAATTGACTCATTATAAAATATGCACTCACAAATTAAGGCTCCATACTAGGTCACAGTTTTGCAAGCCTCTGCAAAGATACGTATTTCCTTTCTTTTATTAATTCATTTATCCATTCATTTTATGTTAAATCCTTAACATACAAACTTTATCCATCAAATCCCCTTAAAGGCAATGTTTTTAATGCCATAATGCCAAATTAAAGGCCTTTTCTTCCCAAGTGCCTAACCATAAGGCAAAGGATTCATAAGACGTTTTTAGATATGGGCTAGAGCAAAAATTAGCCCGAAATATTCACTCGAATATGGTCTAGTGTTATTCGATTGCCCAAATGTAGGTAACAAGTTTCCATCTAGACCTGTATTGACTGCAGCCATTGAGCCGAGTCGAAAGCCAACGTGGCGTGGGACTACATAAAGTATAGTAATTCGAGACTTTCAATCTCTTTCACTCCAATTTCCAACTCTTCTTTCCTACGATCATGCACATTGTAGTCCAAGCTTCCCAAAACAATCCAATGAATTTAACATTTTCATTGAACTCATGGTAAATAGAACACACCTTAATCTTTTGGCATAGGCCTACATGTCTATCTTAATTGACAAATAGCAAATACCTTGCTTATTTGGCCAAGTGAGCTGCAATTATTCACTTCCGATGAATTTCAGAATCATTCAGTACATTAGGCCTATATATAGATTAAATATCTAATTGGTTTAGATAGCGCTTAACACCTGGAGGTCAATAATATTCTAATGATAATTTACTTTGAGACAGTTAGCTTACTAGAACAAAGCGTTACTTAGCACTTTGTAACTACTAAAATGAACAAAAGGAAAATGTGCTACGACCTGCCATAAGCAGCTTGAACTCGTCTTTCTCGTATTTTCCTCCGGGGTCTGGAAGCTAACATGTCTGAAATACTGGTGTGTAGAGCCTCACACTGAAGCACTATAATCCAGTCTCACCAGGTACCATTTATTGTTTATCCCAGTGATATAAATCCTAGTCCACCAAATACATGCACAACCACCAGGTAGCCACCTAATATCCATATTTCCAGCGCTATCATTCCGAAAACACTTCCAAATTTTTCACTCAAACATATAAGCGTCCTATCACAAGCAAACCACGACGAAGAATGATGCATTATCAGCCGCTGTCTGTAAGCGTTGCAGAAATAAACGCGCACATTCCAATCCGCATATGACCACCTGTTTACGCAGGAAGCGTCAACAATGTGATACAATACCCGCGTATGTTACATTCCGGGCGCGCCAACGGTTCAATAGAACTGGATCAACAATAAATGCGTACATTACATTCCTGTCGCCCCATTTCAACATGTAAACATGTTGATCAACCAACATTTTATCAGCCATTTAATAAACCATTTTAAATCGTCTTTGACTCTTTAAATTTCATTATACCATGGCAAAGAAGTAAAAATCGCAGTTTTGGCAATTTTTGCTGCATGCTCACTCAACCGTGAAATTTGACGCAAATTTCGTTTCCGTATGTTGAGAAGCACGTTTTGCATACATTCTGACGTGTAAATTGTTAAAAAATTTGAAAATGGGTCTCATATCATTAAATCAAAGTTGTGATTATAGGCCTGTGAACTTCAAAAAATGACATGTTTGCATTCAACCATTAATCACTGAAGCATGACTTAATGATTTTTCCTAAAAGTCGCTCCTACGGTAGCTAAATAAATTCCCTACATGGGCATATAATTAGATTTTTAAAATTCTTCCGGGTTCAAAAATTATTGATAACTGAAATAGGGGGGACTTTTTTTTTGGTTTTGTGTTTATATTGTTTATGGTTGATTTCAGCGAAAAGTGTACACGGTGTTTTTGATCATGTTCAGGCCATTAAAAAAATCCAAGAAATGTAGGAACCGCACCGGTGAACTTATTCGTGCCGCATTTGCTCCAACTTCATTTGAAGTGAACTTGATTTTAAAAAATGCCATTTTGGGTCATTTTTGGAATTTTTTTTTTTTTTCACAACCAAGTTTTTAAAAGAAAATCATCAAATAATTTAGATTCAAGTTGTTTTTTAGGATGGCACACATCTTAGGAGAAATTGTACCAAATTTGAATAATATAGGGCAATCCAAACAATCTCTGGAATTCCCTTTTTCGAGTGGTAAATTTGAATGTTATCTACGAATACAGCTTTTTTTTAATCTTATAAACCATACTAGATATAACGAAGTACGGCTGCCAATTGCCGTATAGAAGCGCTTCACCATTCCCTATCGACATGCATTGTTCCCAATGACATTGCTTTCTTTGTTAATCTGGCAGAAGAGGTCAAAGGTCCGAAATTAGGGTACGTGTATTCGTAGGTAACATGCAAAAAATATATTTTACTTTACCCCTCTGCCACAAAGTCAATTTCGGAGATCAAGCGTGGCAATTTATCACAGCTTATAGGTTGATATGTTGACTTTTAGTGGTCAAAGGACTAAATCATCAAAGAGGTTCTAAATTTGGACTCAACTTTTTGGCCGTGTACACTTTTCGCTGGAATCAAGACATATATTATATATATATATATATATATATTATACTATATAATATATATATAAATAACTGATTGATAATGCTCCAAATGATATCCAGTCAGTTGAATAGAAATACGAAGGTTGCGGGAACAACTTCCTAATTTTGCTGAGGGGCGACTAATAGGGGGTTTACTACAATTTAAACAGTGAAATGTACTGTACATGTTCATATGGAAATATGGACAACTGAATAACTTCATTTCGCATACTGTTCTACCACGATGATTAGCATCTTCCGTACTAAGAATTGTTATATTCAATCAAAGTAAATTTTTTTATTTTAGTCCGTGCGTGAGAAAAGGGCTTTTGCAGTCTCACGTGCTCACTGAAGCATGAATTTTTGAATAAATGCCATAGGATCCTTGACACGTGCCCAAAGAATAAAAAAAAAAAAAAAAAAAATGTTATTGAGATGCTTTCTAATACATAGAATTACTACAATGACTCTTCGTAATTCTAAAATGGCCTATTTTTTGGTTGATTATTGGGTTCTTTCAACCGTAAATAGATGGATATTGGTTGTATTCACTTCCAAAACAGGAATTCACTCACATTTGATTGATTATACAATGGCAAAGAAGTAAGAATAGCAGTTTGGGCAATTTTTGCTGCATGCTCACTCAACCGTGAAATTTGACGCAAATTTCGTTTCCGTATGTTGAGAAGCTCGTTTTGCATACATTCTGACGTGTAAATTGTCAAAAAAATTGAAAATGGGTCTCATATCATTAAATCAAAGTTGTGATTTTAGGCCTGTGAACTTCAAAAAATGACATTTTTGCATTCAACCATTAATCACTGAAGCATGACTTAATGATTTTTCCTAAAATTCGCTCCTACGGTAGCTAAATAAATTCCCTACATGGGCATATAATTAGATTTTTTAAATTCTTCCTGGTTAAAAAATTATTGATATCTGAAATAGGGGGAACTTTCTTTTTGTTTTGTGTTTATATTGTATATGGTCGATTTCAGTGAAAAGTGTACACGGTGTTTCTGATCATGTTCAGGCCAATAAAAAAATCCAAAAAATGTAGAAACCACACCGGTGAACTTATTCGTGCCGCATTTGCTCCAATTTCATTTGAAGTGAACTTGATTTTTAAAAAATGCCATTTTGGGCCATTTTTGGATTTTTTTTTTTTTTTTTTTTCGCAACCAAGTTTTTAAAAGAAAATCATCAAACAATTTAGATTCAATGTTTTTTTTTTAGGATGGCACACATCTTAGGAGAAATTGTACCAATTTGAATAATATAGGGCAATCCAAACGATCTCTGGATTATTTTTTTTTTTTTTTTTTTTTTTCGAGTGGTAAATTTGAATTTTATCTACGTATACAGCTTTTAAAAAATCTTATAAACCCTACTAAATATAACGAGGTACGGCTGCCAATTGCCGTATAGAAGCGCCTCACCATTCCCTATCGACATGCATTGTTCCCAATGACATTGCTTTCTTTGTTAATCTGGCAGAAGAGGTCAAAGGTCCGAAATTAGGGTACGTGTATTCGTAGGTAACATGCAAAAAATATATTTTACTTTACCCCTCTGCCACAAAGTCAATTTCGGAGATCAAGCGTGGCAATTTATCACACTTATAGGTTGATATGTTGACTTTTAGTGGGTCAAAGGACTAAATCATCAAAGAGGTTCTAAATTTGGACTCAACTTTTTGGCCGTGTACACTTTTCGCTGGAATCGACCATATATATATATATATATATATATATATATATATATATATATATATATATATATATATATAACTGATTGATAATGCTCCAAATGATATCCAGTCAGTTGAATAGAAATACAAAGGTTGCGGGAACAACTTCCTAATTTTGCTGAGGGGCGACTAATGTGGGGTTTACTACAATTCAAACAATGAAATGCACTGTACATGTTCATATGGAAATCATAAAATGATGAAATGCATAAGAAATTAATTTACCTGCCAGATTCTTGTGAATTATAATTGTTCATGATCATTCAAAGAATATATACACCAAAAATTAGCATTCCTGGAGCATTATTTATTGATTCACAGCAGAAAGTCTGATTGCTTGCATAAATTAGCATAAATTAGTGCATATCCTAAATTTCCACTACTGAGGCCCTACTTGATTTTTATATTGCATTGTCTCTACAGATTATTGTTTAAAGAGCTGGGGTCTTCAGATTTCATGGGGAGTGGATCATTATTTGCTGATCCCAGAATTTGTGAAAAGCACTTGAAATACATGTCTTGAAGCTAAATTTCTGGACCACTACAAAACAAACCTTGGACAGCTTCGGGCATCATCGGGCCAGGGAAAGGGAAATTTAACGACTTTACCAGATGAAGCGATGGATGGAATAAACAAGGCATTACATAAGACTGGCAGTGGTCAGATGATGCAAAACAGCTGTTACGGGGTAAACATCCATGGTGTAATATATGCGGTGTTCCTGGGGCGTTAATTGGCAATTTACATCGAAAAGTCTGTTTCTTGCATAAATTGTTATTTCTTATTCTATTTATGTTTTTAATCTTTGTTCGTCCTTTGTCTTAACAGCATCACCCGAGAGCTCTGACGATAACATTCACATCATGTATGTCCATCGAATCAGTGATATATCCGATCCTAATCTTCTGGTCGAATGTTTGGCTCGCGGACCTGGAAGGGGAAAGGAACCGTTGATCAATTGGTTCTTACTTAATTTGGATGGCATTAATTACTCAGAAGTCAATCAATCGGGCTTTACCCACCATGTGTACACGGAAAGTGTGAGTGATAATTACCGTACAAGATCTGTACTACAACTGATGAACTACAGTGGTAATGACACCATCGTATGCGAGGCAGTCGATGAAACAACTGGAGCTCGGAAAGGATCTAAAATTAAGCAATCAGGTAATTAATTTAAGACTTAGTTTAACTGACACTCACCAACTTTTTGAATCAATAATTCAAACTTTAGATATTTCTACTTATTTGCTAGGCCCTTCCGAATGGGGAGGCTGCCGCCCAAACCTGCAAATATTTTATTTTTATTTATTGAAAAATATTTATTTAGGATAAAACTTGATCAGCCTGAGGCTGTTTTTACATCATGGTCCTGATTAGGACATATACATAATATCAGAAAACTAAACAAGAGTAAATCATAAGCGAGAAAATTAATAATATAACAGTATAAACAAATTAATAATACAACAGTATAAACAATAATAATACAATAGATAAATTTGAAAATTAATTGAGAGGGGAAGTAGAAAGAGAAAGTGAAGAGAGGATAGAGAGAGAGATAGAGAGAGAGAGAGAAAGAGTGAGAGTGAGAGAGAGAAGTAGGGGAGAGCGAGAAAAAAAAATAAAGAAGGCTAATCAATTGATCAGAAAGGACAGAAAAGGGCCTGAATATCTGAAGGAATGTTTAAAGAGTTCGATATTTGGTTTGGGTTGGACAACATTTAAAGAGTCAGAATTTTGGGTAATAAAGCCATGTGTATCAAAATACATTTCGATTTCATTGCATAGTCTAACTGGAGCCATACCAAGTATGCAACGATACATAAGCATATTGATTAAGTAATCACGCCTCGTCTCGAAATCTTGCCATTTCAGTTCTTTAAAAAGTTTGGAAACGCTTATGTCGCGTGCACCAAAATATTTTGTTACAATTCGGGAAGCCCTTCTCTGAATACGATGAATAAATTTTTAGCTGAACAATTACCCCCACACAGAGCATGTGTAGTCAATACTAGGTTGAAAAGTTGTTTTGTAAAGGTTATTTAGTAAAGGGGTGTTTAACGTAAAACATAAAATGTTGTAATATAAAGTATACACTTTATATGAAAGAAATTTACACAATTGTTTAACATGATTTTCCCGCGTTAAGTGACAATCAATGTTAACGCCAAGATATTTGGCTGAGTTAACCTGTTTAAGTTTGGTTCCATTCATAAATACGTTCAGGTCCATACAGTTGGAATTAGATCGTGAGGAAACCATCATAACTTGAGTCTTATCAGCATTAACTTTTAGTCTACTATTATTATACTACTTTGCAATATCGTTCATACAAATTTGTAATTTTTACTCCACTTCCTTTACATTTTTACCTGTTGTATAAATAGCAACATCATCCGCGAATATGCTACATGAAGCTGCGGCATTAAAACTTTGTATAATATCATTTATAAAGAGGAGGAAGAGAGTGGGGCCAAGGACTCTGCCCTGAGGAATTCCAATTTTCACATCACCTAATTTTGATGATTGACCATTTACACTAACAGCCTGCTTTCTTTCACTTAGATAACTATGGAACCATCTTAATTCGGTACATTGAACACCATGATACTGTAATTTTGTAAGCAGTAGTTCATGGGAAATAGCATCAAAGCATTTTGAAATATCAAAAAAAAAAAAAAAAAAACAGCTACTACTTCACGATTATTTAAAGCCTCCAGCCAGTCATCTACTACTCTGTGTAAGCAAGTGACCGTTGAATGATTTTTCTAGAAAGCCGACTGCTCCATAGTGATAAAATCATTGTTGAGTAAATAAGAAGTAAATTGTTTGAGAACTAGCTTTTCCATAATTTTGACTACATGGGATACGACAGAAATTGGTCGATAGTTGGAAAAAAACTTCGTTATCTCCTTTTCCTTTGTAAATTGGAGTAACACGTGGACTTTTACAGTCATAAAATACAAACCCTCTTTCCAGTGAGTAATTGAAAATATTTGTTAGGTTCTTGTATAGATATGGTGCAGCGATATTCAATAACTTACTATCAATATCTAATACATCTAAATTGCTACTCGCGGGCAGTTCATTTAATAATTTAAAAACATCATCCTCAGAAATTTTATGAAATTTAGATGCATAAAGACACTTGGGGTTTTTCCAGCACAATGGTTCCTTGGATATACACTTTGTAATATCCTGGCCAATATTTATAAAGAATTCATTAATCTCATCAGCACGAATATCTTTATGAACACTCTTCTGATACTTTGAATTTCCAGTAACTCGATGCAATTCACTCCAGAGCTTTTTCGGATTATTTCTTAACTCAAAAGAAACCCTTGTAAAGTAATCCATCTTCGACTTACGAATAACACTGGTTACATAATTCCTTTGTTTGCGAAATTCATTTAAAGTGGCGTCACATTTAGCCTTCCGCTTAAGGTAATCTCTATGGTTCATGGCTGATATTATCTGTGGCGTAATCCAAAGATTGTATCGATTTTTTACACGGACACATTTTATAGGGGCATGTTTTTACAAATATTTAAAAATGCACTAATCCAAGAATTCCAGATTTCGTTACACATCATGTCAGATTCAATATAATCCTATTCGTTTAAAAGTTGATCACATTTTCTTATATCACTTAAAAATTCATCCGACTCAAAATTATTGTAAGTTCTAAAACGAGTCATTTTGTGACCAGAACTCTTCACTTTGCAATTTACAAGTAAAAACCATATAGTGATCATTTAGTGACAGTTTACAAATGTCACTCTTAACATGTAATTCTGGCATAGTGGTGAGAATCAAATCAATACACGTAGAAGATAGAATGGTAACACGAGTTGGTTTATGGATTAGCTGTTGCAAAGAAAACAGACATTCAAGTGAGTGTATTTCTGTATCTTTACCACTGAGATAGTCAATGTTGAAATCACCAAGAATTATTAAATCGTTACATTCCATAAGTATTTTTTCTAATATATTTGAGGAAATGTAAAAAAAAAAAAAAAATCAGGACCTGAGTTAGGTGGACGATATAGAAAACACGTGATAAATCTCAATGACTCACATTTCAGGTCAATAGGAATCATTTCAATATCAGTACCTTCCACTAGATCACTCCTGTTTTTGACATTTAACGATTTGTTAGTATATATACAGACGCCCCCGCCTCTCTTATTAAGCCTATCGTTTCTGAACCCATCATGTCGTTCAATCATAATCATATGGTCTTTAATTTTATCATGAAGCCAGGTTTCCGAAATACATAAACATCTAGATAAAGTGTAATGGGAATATACTAAATTTCATCAATTTTAGGGTACAAGCTGCATATGTTAATATGAGCAAGTTTAAGTCAAGTACAATTATCAATTTTGGATTTAATTTCATTTATAGGGGATCGTGAAGATTCAGATTCAGATCCAGTGTAAGCATGTGACGGAGAAGTGGCACATGGTGAGTGTATCGAGGAAGACAGGTGTTCAGTAACGGTGAAGTCTTCTTCTTTGCCAACTTCTCAGCAATTTTGATTGCAGAATTTTGCTTTATGCCCAAATTGGCAACAGATGCTACATTTTAGTTTAAAATCATATTTACAGTTTCTTTGTTTATGATTCAGTTCTCCACAATTGTAACAACCGGTGTAAGGGTTAATGTTAGATCGGTTATGGGTCAGCATCACAGAAGGAGTCCTAAGATGATTATCGGGGTTCGGTCAAGGAAGTATACTGGCATATTGGTCACGTTCTAAGGATGCAGTATGACTAGGATTCAAGGGAAGGGGTCCAGGTCTCAGAGTAGAGGAAGTACCATGGATGTGAGCTGCGATCTCACACTCAAGAAGTCTAGATCCTAATTCAAGGTTTACTAAATTAGAAAAAGAAATTGGGCTTATTCAGTGGATAATTACCTTCTAAAAACGAAAGTGAAATTTGTTTTTCATAAGAAAGTCTCAATTTGACGAAAAATGTGGACTATAGGTCTGGTAACATTCCTGAAACCCTGTGAGCTGATTTGGTTCATTAGCGGAATGACGTATTAAAGTAAGACCCCAAACAAACGGCGACTGCATAATGCATCTATGTACACAAAACGCAATATTGGATCCTTTTTGCAAGAGAGAACTAACGAAAATTGACTAATAATGAATGTAGATTTAGTGTATGAACGTCTTAAGAAATATCTGTTACATATCATCACGAACAATTTGTCCCAAAATATTCAATCTTGCGTAATTTTATCATTTTTCTACCAAACATCCTCATCTGTCTGTACATGGACTGTGAGTTTATATGTGTGTAGAGTTAGAGGTGATAGGGCAGCTATAGGGCAAATTCATGTCATGTGTGTATTTAGTGTATACATACACGACACGCACTAGCACCATATCTGCCCTATGGGGTCATATTTCTGCATAGTAGTAGCATGCGAATACACATCACGCTACACGTACGGGTCCCATATTACATGTATAGGTGATCTTGTCGCCTGCGCCTGTATTAGTATTGCATAACTGTCCTACTTTCATTCTCTGCCTTCGCTCCCTCCAGTATATCCATGGTTATCATTATTGACCTCTATTTAATAAACTGTAAGTAGAAAGATGTTATTATTGTCAGTAGGGCTAAACGTAGTTAACATAATTCTCATTTCCTTCATATCGAATTAGGAATTTAATTATTTTAAAGACAAATTCGGCAAAATCACTGCAAGTACTAGTATACATTTTGTGGCCGCGTAGCCAATCTGCTTGAGTCAAGTAAGCTTGACTTACTCTTCCAAACTCCAAAGCTTTCAATCTCTTTTGGAAAACGATGCAAGCATAAAAGCTAGGCCTAGCACCCTCAATGGTCTTACTACAACCCTTATATACACAAGAATTAGACATTTATTGATGAAAATGTGTCAAAACTATCATCTAGTGACCAATCTAATGTGTGAATGAAACTAGTATAGTCGACGTGCAACGGGAGCATGGGTGTATGTAGCGGTCCCCCACGCCACCGCAGCCTCGGCGCTCCTGCACCTCTACACGTGCAATACACACTGTCTGTGCAGCTGGCTTACTCACAATACGTTCACAGTCACGTGACTACGATATCGCATCGATCAAGCTTTTTAGGGGCGGGCTTATAGCAGCGGGAATGGGCAATTATGGCTTTTCAAATGATTATAATGGATTAATGCAAAGTGTTTTTAAAAGAATGCGTGGTATTTTGGGACTTCTGATGATACATTCTAACGAAAAATGGACAATTATTTTTCTAATTTAGTAGACCTTTCAAGATTAAGATGAATGCCATCGTTCGAGAGATGTTTGGCGGGATCAATGGTATCATGCTCAATACACTTCCAATCACGTCTTGCGGTCATTTTTTGCAGCAACCAGTTCACTTCATAAGTTTTCCATTCAAGTTCTTTATGGAAAGACTGTCGTTGGATTATAGAGCTAATAACAATAGCAGAAACTGTCGGACAGTTTGTTAGGATGTAATCACCAAGCGATTTGCGCAGTAAGCATGTTTGGATCGGTGTTAATATATATATATATATATATATATATATATATATATATACAGTGCGTCCCAAAAGAACTATACACTTTTGAAATACCACATTGCACCCCTTCACTACAACAAATTGACCTGTAAACGATAGTATGATCAAAATAAAACTATAAGCTTACTAAATATACAAAACAATCGAGGTTACCCCCTCAAACACTCTTTCACCATCACATTCTGTGAAATATCAAATTTTACATCAGGGTAACAAAATGCCGTAAGATTTACCTACCTTGTTGGTTTTCAAAAATTTTCTCAGAGAAATTTCGGCATGAGATGCTCTCACGAGAATATATTTTCGTATACAGTTCATATAAACAACATTATGGTGCTCACACCGGTCACCGGTCGACGGTCACGACATGATTTGCTTCAGGTGGCCCATATTACCTGCTGGCCCATATTACCTGCATGTACCCTACACGTATCAAATTTTGCCATCATAACAATACGTATGTTTATGAACATAGTCATATAAGTTAATGACTCCATATGTGCTTACACACTGTTTATGCATTAGGGGCCACAATTACCCTGAGTGACATTTTCAATTTCATCCCTCTTTACAGCTCTTCTATTGAATATATGAGGTGGAAGTTTTTCTGTTGTGTTTGTTAGTTCCTATTGTTTCTTTTTTTAATTAAAATTTCATTTTAAATGATTTTAATTAATGATATCACACCCAAGATAAAAAACATGCAGACTTGCAAGTTTCCATCGAACAAAATTTTGATTGCCGTACATTTTAGGCTTTCCTAATCACAACTCTTGAAGAAAATGGCTGGTTTTTCTCACATAATAATAGGAAGAGTTTAGATAGGCATGTGTGAAAATTTGTTTATCATTGTGTAATGCAGCAAAGAATTAAAAGCTCTCAGAGAAATGGGGCCACAATTACCCCTGTCTCCCCGATATTTTTTTTTTTTTTCAGAACGCCCGTATGACTGGACAGAGTGGACAAGTTTGGATACTCCTCAAATTGAGAACTTTGGCAATGACAACGAAAGCTTCATTCTCATCCAAGAGGTACGTATAGTTCTAATTGGTTAATTCAGTAGATATGTCAAATTAAGGTCATTTCGGGTCAAATTTGTAACCGAAATAGGGTACAGGGTTTAAAACAGCTCCATTTTTTCCGTACTGTTAAGTTGTGTGTAAATTGACGATGAAAACTAACAGATTTGTATTTCTTATTAAAAAAAAAACAAAACAAATGTAAGGCGTCATGGTATGGTAAAAGAGTAAACTGATCATTTTGGTTCAAAATGTTACATTGACCTACACCGATGTACACTCAGCTCATAAATAATAATAACAGTAATAAGAGCTTCTTATATAATAGCGCTTAACATGAAACAATTTCATCTCTAAGCGCTTAACAATTTTTATTACCCCGGTCATCGGATGCTTGTAAGTCTTTCTGACACCTGATCATTTAGATACAGGGCAGCCTTTAAGCAGCACTCTTTCCATTCCTACCGGGTTCCCATTTTGCACCTGGGTGGGGAGGAGCATTGTAGACAAAACACCCATGCCCTAGGACGTAGGTGTCATTCCGGGGATTGAACCCACGCATGGTCCTTGCTTTCTAAGTCCAGTGGTATGACCACTACACTATGACCTGACTATGACACTTCTATTTCATATTGATTGTAGAATTATTTGGATTGTGAAGAGCCTGGTCAGTTAAGAGTGAGCATTGGGGTGAAATTTCATATTAAGATTTAGGGTATGAAAGTATTTTCAGGATTTAGACTAACATCTGAATTTACTAAAATATGATTTTCAGAGACATGCAATGATGAGAAGCCCTTGAAATATATTATTTTTCTACGGGGGTACCTAAAAATAATGTCACGGACGGACATTTTTCAGTAAAAGTAAAATAAATCTCAGTTTAATATCTACACAACTTTTTATTTTTTTCTTTACTAAACAGAGAGGTTGAAAGTATTTCTAAACGAAACAAGAAAACAATAGAAATTATAAACTGGGGAAATAATTCTGTGCGATAAATTTAAACATTTTGACAAAAAAATGTCCGTCCGTGACAAAAAAACGAAACAAAAGTATTTTTTTCCTTTGTTATTGCTTGTTTGAAATTAAAATCATGCAAAGCTATCTCCCCATTATAACACTTTTGCTATGTATGAATTATACTTTTATCAATTGTGATGCATTTATTTCATATGAATTTGAAATTTTGTCCGTCCGTGACATTTTTTGTCATATGCTGCACTGGTTTGGATAATTATTTTCAATTACTCCAGTAATTATCTGAACTAAATTAATTCAAATTTAAGATAGCATGAGAATCACATTCATGTACATTACCCCCCCCACCACAACATGCACACCAAAATTATATATAATACACACAAATACATGTATGCAGGCACAAATCCAGGATTTTCCGATTTTTTTGAAGACTTTAGATTTTGGACAAAACAAAGTTTGCATGATACGCCAGTCAAGCAAAAATGTACACTTAAAATGTTCACATCAGTGCTCTTGGGGAGGGGGTGGGGGTGGCAGATTAAAAAAAAAAAGACCTTCACCCGTCCAATACTCCTCCTGTAAACGGCCTCCCTTAGAACTTGCTCCTGAAGTAGTACCCTCAAGCACAAACTACTGGGTGCTGTAGTAGCAAGACATCCTGGCAGACTTGCTTCAGCTGTGCTATACCGATTGTATCAATTTGATTATGGCGCCCAATCAAAAAAATCTCCTCTAATTCCACGGCCAGAGCTTCCACTCGGTGTGTTAGTCGAACTAGCACTCCACGTGCCCATGCACTGGGTTTCTCCAACCAAAGATATCTCTGATCACTGCATGGTTATGCAAAGAACAAAGAGACACCTGGGCGCATTCTGAGTTGAAAGGATTCATTGAATATTAGTCTTGCATTCTTAAATGATTGTCAACAATTACAGCCAATGCATAATTTGACTCATTATAAAATGATGGCACTCACAAATTTAAGCTCCATACTAGGTCACAGTTTTGGCAAGGCTCTGCAAAGATACGTATTTCCTTTCTTTTATTAATTCATTTTGCCATTCATATTTATGTTAAATCCTTACTAAACTTTATCCATGCAAATCCCTTAAAGGCAAATGTTTTTAATGCCAAGTAAATGCAATTATAAGGCCTTTCTTCCCAAGTGCCTAACGCATAGGCAAAGGATTCATAAGACGTTTTTAGATATGGCTAGAGCAAAAATTAAGCCCGAAATATTCATCGAATATGTCTAGTGTTATTGCGATTGCCCAAATGTAGGTACAATTTCCATCTAGACCCTGTATTGACTGCAGCCATGAGCGAGTCGAAAGCCAACGTGGCGGTGGACTACAATAAAGTATAGTAATTCGAGACTTTCATCTCTATTCACTCCAATTTCAATCTCTTCTTTCCTACGATCATGCACATTGTAGTCAGCTTCCGCAAAACAATCCAATGAATTTACATTTTCATTGAAGCTCATGTAAATAGAACACACTTAATGCTTTTGGCATAGGCTACATGTCTATCTTAAAATTGACAAATAGCAAATACCTTGCTTAGTTTGGCCAGTGAGCTGCAATTATTCACTTCCGATGAAGTTTCAGAATCATTCAGTACATTAGGCTATATATGAGTTAAATATCTAATTGGGTTTAGTAGCTTAAACACCTGGAGGTCAATATATTCTAATGATAATTTACTTTGAGACAGTTAGGCTTATCTAGAACAAAGCGTTACTTATTGCACTTTGGTAAGCTCACTAAAAATGAAGCAAAAGGTAAAAATGTGCACGACCTGCCATAAGGCAGCTTGACTCGTCTTTCTCCGTATTTTCCTCCGGGGTCTGGAAGCTAACATGTCTGAAATACTGGTGTGGTAGGAGCGGTCACATGAAGCATTTAAATCCAAGTCTCACCAAGGTCCAGTTTATTGTTTATTCCCAGTGATATAAATCGCTAGTCCACCATAATACATGCACAACCACCAGGTAGCCACCTAATATCCATCATTACGGCTATCATTCCGAAACACTTCCGAATTTTTCAACTCAAAATATAAGCGTCCTATCACAAAGCAAACCAGCGACGAAGAATATGGCATTATCAGCCCGCTGTCTGTAAGCCGTTGCTCAGAAAATAACGCGCACATTCCAATCCGCAATGACACTGTTGTGACGCAGGAAGCGGTCACAAGTGATAGCAATACCCGCGATGTTACATTCCGGGCGCGCCCAACGGTGTCAAATAGACCACTGGATGAACATATAAGATGCGTAGCATTACAGTTCACTGTCGCCCCTTTCAACATGTAAACATGTTGATCATCGCAACATTTTATCAGCCATTTAATAACCGATTTATAAATCGTCTTTGACTCTTTAATTTCATTATACCATGGAAAGAAGTAAAAATCGCAAAGTTTTGGCAATTTTTGCTGCAGTGCTCATCAAACGTGAAATTTTTGACGCAAATTTGTTTCGTATGTTGAGAAGCACGTTTTTGGCATTACATTCTGACGTTAAATTGTTAAAAAATTTGAAAAATGGGTCTCATATCATTAAATCAAAGGTTTGTGATTATAGGCCTGTGGTAACTTCGCGAATAAAATGACATGTTTGCAATTCAACCATTTTGAATCACTGAAGGCATTGACTTAATTAGATTTTTCTAAAAGTTCGCTCTACGGTCAGCTAAATAAATTCCCCTACATGGGCATATACACTTAGATTTTTTAAAATTCTTCGGGTTTCAAAATTATTGATAACATGAAATAGGGGGGACTTTTTTTTTTTGGTTTTGTGTTTAATCATTTGTTTTATGGTTGATTTCAGCGAAAGTGTACACGGTGTTTTTGATCATGTTCAGGCATTTAGAAAAAAATCCAAGAAATGTAGGAACCGGCACCGGTGAATTATCTCGTGGCCGCATTTGCTCCAACTTATTTGAAGTGAACTTGATTTTAAAAAATGCCATTTTGGGTCATTTTTGGAATTTTTTTTTTCACAAACAATTTTTTAAAAGAACAATCATGTCAAATAATTTAGATTCAAGTTTTTTTTAGATAGGAGGCACATCTTAGGAGAATGTACCAAATTTAATAAGTATGGGCAACCAAACAATCTCTGGAATTCCCTTTTCGAGTGGTAAATTTGAATTTATTACGAATAGCAGCTTTTTTTAATCTTCTATAAACCATATCTAGATATACGAAGGTGGCATGCCAATTGCGTATAGAAGCTCACATTCCTATACAATGCATTGTCCCATGAATTCTTGCTCTTTGTTAATCTGGCAGAAGAAGAGTAAATGGTTCCGAAATTTATGGGTACGTGTATTCGTAGGTACAGCAAATAATTTTATATTTACTCCCTCGGGACAGCGAAGTAATTTCAGGAGCCAAGCGTGGCAATTTATCACAGCTTATAGGTTGATAGTGGACTTTTAGTGGGAATCAGGTAATCATCAAAGAAGGTCTAATGGAACTCAACTTTTTGGCCTGTACACTTTCGCTGAATCAGATCATATATTATATATATATATATTATATATTATATATATAATAATAATACGATGATAATGCCGCAACCATGATATCAGTCAGTTGAAATAGTATCGGAGGTTGCGGGAACAATTCCAATTTTGCTGAGGGCGACTAATAGGGGTACTCAATTTAACATGAAATGTACTGTATAGTTCATATGAAATATGACAATGAAACTTCATATCGTACTGTTGCTACAAGTGATTGGAGCAGTTTCGAGCGTACTAAGAGATTGTAATATAACATTATCAATAATTGTTAATTTTATTAGTCCGTGCGTAGAAAGTTTGCGCTCAGTGCTTACACTGAGATGAATTTGAATAAAAGAATATGGATCCATTGACGTGGCCCAAGGAATAAGAGAAAAAAAAAAAAAATTGTTATTGGATGCTTATCTAATACAGATAGATTTAATGACCTTGAATTCAAATGGCCTATGTTTTTGGGTTGATTATTGGTCTTCTACACGGGTAAATATGAGATATTGGTTTGTATCACTCCAAAAGGAATTCACTCATATTTGATTGATTATACAATGAAAGAAGTAAGAGAATACGCGTTTGGGCATTTTGCTGCGGATTCACTCAACGTGTGAAATTTGCGCAAAATTCGTTTCCGTGATGTTGAGAAGCTCGTTTTGCATACATTCTGACGTGTATAATTGTCAAAAAATTGAAAATAAGGGTCTCATATTATGAATACAAAAGTTTGATTTTAGGCCTGTGAATTCAAAAAATGAATATTTTGCATTCAACCATTAATCACTGAGCATGACTTATGATTTTTAAAAGTCGCAATCCTATCGGATAAGTAAAAATTCCCACATGGGGCTATTTTAGATTTAATTTAAAACTTCTGGTTAAAAAAATATTGATACTGAAATGGGGACTTTCTTTTTGTTTGTGTTTATATTGTATAGTGGTCGATTTAGAAGTGAAAGTGTACACGGTAGTTTCTGATCAGTTCGGCAATAATCAAAAAAAAGTAGAAAACAACCGTGAAATTATTGTGGCCGCATTTGCTCCAATTATCATTTGAAGTAACTGATTAAATGCACATCTTGAGGCCATTTTGGATTTATTTTTTTTTTTTTTTCGCAACAAGTTTTAAAAAGAAAATCATCAACAATTTAGATCAATGTTTTTTTTTAGGAGGCACACATCTTTAGGAGGTAATTGTACCAATTTATAATAGAGGGAATACGATTCTGATTATTTTTTATTTTTATTATTTATTGTTTTTCGAGTGATAATTGAATTTTATCTACGTATACATTTTAAAAATTTATAAACCTACTAAATATCAGAGGTAGGCTGCCAAATGCGTATAAAGCGCCTCACATCTATCGACATGCCTGGTCCCATGAATTGCTTTCTTTGTTAATAACTGCAGAAGAGGTAAAGTCCGAAATTAGGGTACTGTATCGTAAGGTAAATCAAAAATATATTTTAACTTTACCCCTCTGCCCAAAGAATTTCGGAGATCAAGCTGGATTTATCAGCACGTATAGGTTATATGTTGATTTTAGTGGGTAAAGGACTAAATCATCAAGAGGTTCTAAATTTGGAACTCAACTTTTTGGCCGTGTACACTTTCGCTGGAATGAACGACATATATATATAAGTATATATATTAATAAATATATATTATATATATAGGTATATAATATATAAGTGATGGATAATGCGCTCCAATGATATCCAGTCAGTTGAATAGAAAGTACAAGGTTGCGGGATAACTTCCTAATTTTGCTGAGGGGCGAACTAATGTGGGGTTTACTGACAATTCAAACAATGAAATGCACTGTCATGTTCATATGGAATCATAAAATGATGAAATGGCATAAGAAATTTAATTTATGCCTGCCAGATTCTTGTGAATTTATATTGTTCAATGATCAGTCAAGATAATAACACAAAAATTACATGTCTGGAGAATTTATTATGATTCACAGCAAAAAGTCTGTTGCTTGATAAATTGCATAAATAGTGGCATATCAGATATTCACTACGAGGCGCTATCTGATTTTATATTGGGCATTGTCTCTAAGATTATTTTTAAAGAAGCTGGGGTCTTCAGATTTACATGGGGAGTGGATGATTAATTGCCTGATCCCAGAATTGTGAAGCACTTGAATTACATGTCTGAAGACTAAATATTCTGGACGGCCTAGACAAAACAAACCTTGGACAGACTCGGATAGTCGGCCAGGGACAAAGGAAAATTTAAGCGACTTTACCAGATTGAGCGATGGATGGAAAACAAGATTCATAAGACTGGCATGGTAGATTGAAAGCAGCGCTGTTACGGGTAAACATCCATGGTGTAATATAGGGTGTCCTGGGGTTAATTGGCATTTACATCGAAAGTCTGTTATTACTGCAAAAATTGTTATTTCTATCTAGTTTATGTATATATTATATCTTATTGTTGTCTTTTGATCCTTAACAGCAATGCACCGAGAGTTGACGCATAAATTCACATCATGTATGTCATCGAATCCGTGATATTCGTCCTATTCTGGTCGAATGTTTTGGTCGTCGCGGACCTGGTAAGGGGAAAGGAACCGTTGATCAATTGGTTCTTACATTAATTTGGGATGGCATTAAGTTAGCTAGAATCAATAAGGGCTTTACCACCAATGTGTACAGACCGGAAACGTGTGAGTGATGAAATTAACCGTACAGAGATCTGTACTCATATGAATACAAGTGGTAAGGGACACCTGATCGTATGGAGGCGGTCGATGACAACATGGAGCTCGAAAGGATCTAAAATTAGCAATCAGGTAATTATTTAAGACTTAGTTTATACTGACATCACGAACTTTTTGAAGTCAATGAATTCAAACTTTAGATATTTCTACTCTATTTGCTAGGCCTTTCCGGAATGGGGAGGCTGCCGCCCAAACCTGCAAATTGTTTATTTTTATTTTTGAAAAATATTATTTGGAAAAACTTGATCAGCTGAGGTGTTTTTTACAGTCATGGTCTGATAGGACAATGATACATAAGATCAGAAACTAAACACGGATAATCATAAAGCGAGGAAAATTAAATATATAGCAAGTATACAAAATTATATACACGATAAACATAATAATACAATAGTAATTGAAATTAATTGGAGTAGGGGAAGTAAAGAGAAGTGAAGAGAGATAGAGATGAGAGATAGAGAGATGAGAGAGAATAGAGTGAGAGTGAGAGAGGAAGAGAGGAGGGGGGTGAGCGGGGGACGAGCGAGAAAAATAAGAATAGGCTAATCCAATTGATCAGAAAGTGACAGAAAAGGGCTTGAATATCTGAAGGATGTTTAGAGTTGATATTTTGGTTTGGGTTGGACCAACGATTTTAAAGAGTAGATTTGGGTAATAAAGCCATGTGTATGAAATACATTCGATTCATTGCGAAGTCTACTGGAGCCATACCAAGTTAGCCAGATACCATAAATATTGATGTAAGTATTCACGCCTGTGCTCGAAATCTTGCATCTTCCAGTTTTCTTTTAAAAGTTTGGAAACGCTTAATGGCGCGTGCACCAATATTTTGTTATCATCGGGAAGCTCTTCTTCTGAATACGATGAATAAATTTTTAGCTGAACAATTACCTCCACCCACGACAGACATGTGTAGTCAATACAGTTGAAAAGTTGTTTTGTAAGGTTACTTTGTTATAAGCGGGTGTTTAAACGTAAAACATAAAATGTTGTAGATATAAAGTATATCACTTTATATAAAGAATTTATCAAATTGTTTAATGATTTTCCGCGCGTTAAGGTGACAATCAAATGTTTACACGCGCAAGAATATTTGGTGAGTTATAGCTGTTTATAGTTTGGTTCCATTCATCAAATGTTCAGGCGCGAGAGTTGGATAGATCGTGAGGAAACCCATCATAACTTGAGTCTTATCAGCCATTAACTTTTAGTCTACTATTATTATATGGTCTACTTTGCAATATCGTTCATATACATTGTAATTTTTAGCTCCACTTCCTTACATTTTTATGCTGGTTGTAATAAAAAGAGCAACATCATCGCGAATGATGCTACATATAGCTGGGATTAAAATTTGTATTAATATCTTTATAGAAGAGGAGAAGAGAGTGGGCGCTAAGGACTCTGCCTGAGGAATTCCCAATTTCACATCACTAATTTTGATGATGACATTTAGCACAACGAGTCCTTTCTTCACTTTAGATAACTATGGAACCTCTTAATTGGTACAAATTAAACCATGATACTAGTAATTTGTAAGCGTAGTTCATGGGAATAGCATCAAAGCATTTTGAAATTCAAAAAAAAAAAAACAGCTCTACTTTCACGATTTATTTAAAGCTCAGCTTCATCTAGCTACTCTGTGTAGAGCAGTGACGTTGAACTTGATTTTTTGAGAAAGCCGACTGTCTAGTGATGAAAATCATTGTTGAGTAAAATAAGATAGTAATATTGTTTGAGACTAGCTTTTCCTAATTTGACTAATGGATACGAACATGAAAATTTCGGTCGATGTTTGAACACAAAATTCGTTATCTGCTCTTTTCGCTTGGTAATTGAGCTAACACGTGACTTTTACAGTCATAAATCAACCCTCTTTTCAGTGAGTAATTCCAGAAAATATTTGTTAGGTTTTGTATAGGGATATGTCAGCGGATATTCATTAACTTTACTACAATATCTAATACATTCAAAGTTGCTACTCGCGCGCAGTTCATTTATAATTTTAAAAACATGCATCCTGAAATTTTATGATAATTTGATGCATAAAGACACTTGGGGTTTTTCGCAGCACAAGGTCATCCTTGATACTAACAACTGTGTATATTGGCCAATATTATAAAGAATTCATGTAATTCATCAGCAACGATATCTTTATGAAGCACTCTTCTGATACTTCTGAATTTCCAGTAACCATTCGATGCATTCACTCCAGAGCTTTTTTCGTATTTTCTGTAATCAAAAGAAACCTTTAAAGTAGTCATCTTCGACTTACGACATAACACTGGTTACTAATTCCTTTGTTGTGCGAATTCATTAAGTGGCGTCCATTTAGCTTCGCTTTTAAGGTATTCTCTATGGTTATGGCTGATGATATTGTGGCGTAATCAAAGATTGTAACGATTTTTTACACGGGACACATTTTATTAGGGGCATGTTTTTACAATATTTAAAAATGCACTAATCGAGATTCCAGATTTCGTTACATCATGTCAATTCAATATAATCCTATTGTTAAAAAGTTGATCACTTTTTACTATATCACTTTAAGAAATTTTCAATACCACTTCAAATTATTGAAGTTCTAAAAGAGTATTTTGTGACAACATTCGTTTACTTTGGGCAATTTACAGTCAAAACGCACTATAGTGATCATTTGTGATAGTTTTACAAAATGTCACTCTTGAACATGTATTCTGGCATAGTGGTGCAGAGATCAAATCAATACACGTAGAAGATGAGAATAGGTAAAACGAGTGGTTTTATGGATTAGCTGATTGGCAAGAAAACAGCATCTCAGTGAGTGATTTCTGTATCTTTACCACTTCGAATAGGAATTGTTGAATCACCAAGATTATTATGTGTACATTCATAAGTATTTTTCTAATATATTTGAGGAAATGTAAAAAAAAAAAAAATCAGGACCTGAGTTAGGTGGACATTATAGAGAACACGGTGATAATCTCAATCGATCACATTCAGGTCAATAGGAATCATTTCAATATCAGTAGCTTCCACTATGATCTACTCCTGTTTTTGACATTACGATTGTGTTAGTATATATAGCAGAACGCCCCCGCTCTCTTTTAGCCTATCGTTTCTGAACCCAATCATGTCGTTCAATCATAATCATATGTGTCTGTTAATTTATTACATGAGCGAGGTTCCGAAATGCATAAACATCTAAGAATAAAGTTAAATGGGAATAGTACTAAATTTCTCAATTTTAGGGTAAACTGCAAGTTAAATATGAGCAAGTTCTAGTCAAGTACAATTATCAATTTGGATTAATTCATTGATAGGGGAATCGTGAAGATCGAGATTCAGTCAGTGTAGAATTGTGACGGAGTAAGTGGACATGGTGAGTTGTTCGTATGGAAGACAGGTGTTCAGTATAACGGGGAAGTTTCTTCTTTGCCAACTTCCAGCAATTTTGATTGGTCAAGAATTTTGCTTTATGCCCAAATTGGAACAGATGCTACATTTTAGTTTAAATCATATTAAGTTTCCTTTGTTTATGATTTGTTCCACATTGTAACAACGGTGTAAGGTTAATGTTAGACGGTATGGGTCAGCAATCACAGAAGGAGTCCTAAGATGATTATTCGGGGTTCGGTCAAGAAGTATACTGGCATATTGGTCACGTTCTAAGATCATGTATGAATAGGATTCAAGGGGAAGGGTCCAGGTTCTCAGAGTAGGAAGTACCAATGGATGTGTATGCGATCTCACACGTCAAGAAGTCTAGATCCTTAATTCAAGGTTTACTAAATTGAAAAAGAATTGGGCTTATTAGATACTTCTAAAAGAAGTGAATTTGTTTTTCATAAGAAGATTCAATTTGACGAAATGTGGACTATAGGTCTTGGTAAATCCCGAAACCTGTGGAGCTATTTGGTCATAGGCGAATGAACGTATTAAAAGTAAGACCCAAACAAACGGCGACTGGCATAATGATCTTATGGTATCACAAAACGTAATTTGGATCTTCTTTGCAGAGAGAACTAACGAAAATTGACTAATAATGAATGTAGATTTAGTGTATGAACGTCTTAAGAAATATCTGTTACATATCATCACGAACAATTTGTCCAAAATATTCAAATCTTGCGTAATTTTATCATTTTCTACCAACATCTCATCATGATCTGTACATGGACTGGAGTTTATATGTGTGTAGAGTTAGAAGGTGATAGGGCAAGATATAGGGCAAATTCATGTCATGTGTGTATTAGTGTATACATACACGACACGGCACTAGTCACCATATCTGCCCTATGGGGTCATATTCTGCATAGTAGTGCATGCGAATACACACATCTGCTACACGTACGGGTCCATATTACATGTAAGGGTGATCTTGTCGCCTGCGCCTGTATTAGTATTGCATAACTGTCCTACTTTCATCTCGCCTTTCGCTCCCTCCAGTAATCATGGTTATCATTATTGACCTCTATTAATAAACTGTAAGTAGAACGAGTATGTTATTATTGTCAGTAGGGCTAAACGTAGTAAACATAATTCTCATTTCCTTCATATCGAATTAGGAATTAATTATTTTAAAGACAAATCGGCAAAATCACTGCAAGTACTAGTAACATTTTGGCCGGTAGCCAATCTGGCTTGAGTCAATGCTGACTTACTCTTCAAACTCCAAAAGCTTCAATCTCTTTGGAAAACGATTGCAAGCAAAAAGCAGGCCACACCCTCCTCAATGGTCTTTACTACAACCCTTATATACACAAGAATTAGACATTTATGATGAAAATGTGTCAAAACATCATCTAGTGATCCAATCTAGATGTGTGGAAACTAGTATATCGACGTGCAACGGGAGCATGGGTTAGTAGCGGCCCCCACCGGCCATTCGCACTCGGCGCTCCTGGCACGCTCTACACGTGCATACACACTGTCTGTGCAGCTGCTTATCACAATACTATACAGTCCACGTGACTGATATCGCCGATGAAGCTTTTTAGGGCGGCTATAGCGCGGGAATGGGCAATTATGGGGCTTTCAAATGATATAAATTATCAAAAGTGTTTTTAAAAAGAATGCGTGGTATTTGGGACTTCTGATGATACTTCTACACGAAAAATGGACAATTATTTTTCTAATTTAGTAGACCTTCAAGATAAGATGAATGCATCGTCGAGAGATGTTGGCGGGATCAATGGTATCATGTCAATACACTTCCAATCACGTCTTGCGGTCTTTTTTGCAGCAACCAGTTTCAACTTTCATAAGTTTTCCATTCAAGTCCTTATGGAAAGACGTCGTGGATTATAAGCTAAAAATCATAGCAGAAACGTCGGACAGTTGTTAGATGTAATCACCAAGCGATTTGCGCAGTAAGCATTGGATCGGTTAATATATATATTATAGTATATATATATATATATACTAGTGCGTCCAAAAGAACTATACACTTTTGAAATACCACATTGCACCCCCTTCACTACAACAAATTGACCTGTAACGATAGTATGATCAAAATAAAACTATAAGCTTACTAAATATACAACAATCGAGTTACCCCTCAAACACTCTTTCACCATCACATTCTGTGAAAATCAAATTTACATCAGGGTAAAAAATGCCGTAGATTTCCTACTTGTTGTTTCAGAAATTTTCTCAGAGAAATTTCGGCTAGATGCTCTCACGAAATATATTTCGTATACAGTTCATATAAACAACATTATGGTGCTCACACCGGTCACCGGTCGACGGTCACGACATGATTTGCTTAGGTGGCCATATACTGCTGGCCATATTTACCTGCATGTACCCTACACGTATCAATTTGCCATCATAACAATACGTATGTTTATGAACATAGTCATATAAGTTAATCTGCATATGTGCTTACACACTGTTTATGCATTAGGGCCACAATTACCCCTGAGTGACATTTTCAATTTCATCCCTTCTTTAATTGTCTATTGAATATATAAGGTGGAAGTTTTTCTGTTGTGTTTGTTAGTTCTATTGTTTCTTTTTTTAATAAATTTCATTTAATGATTTTAATTAATGATATCACACCCAAGATAAAAAACATGCAGACTTGCATTTCCATCGAACAAAATTTTGAATTGCCGTACATTTTAGGCTTTCCTAATCACAACTCTTGAAGAAAAGGCTGGTTTTTTCTCACATAATAATAGGAAGAGTTTAGATAGGCATGTGTGAAATTGTTTATCATTGTGTAATGCAGCAAAGAATTAAAACTTCTCAGAGAAATGGGCAAATTACCCGTCTCCGATATTTTTTTTTTTTTCAGAACGCCCGTTATGACTGGACAGAGTGGACAGTTTGGATACTCCTCAAATTGAGAACTTTGGCAATGACAACGAAGCTTCATCTCATCCAAGAGGTACGTATAGTTCTAATTGTTAATTCAGTAGATATGTCAAATAAGGTCATTTCGGGTCAAATTTGTACCGAAATAGGTACTAGGGTTTAAAACAGCTCATTTTTTTCCGTACTGTTAATTTGTTGTAAATTGACGATGAAAACTAACAATTGTATTTCTTATTAAAAAAAAAACAAAACAAATGTAAGGCTCATGGTATGTAAAAGAGTAAACTGATCATTTTGGTTCAAAATGTGACTTTGACCTACACCGATGTACACTCAGCTCATAAATAATAAAACAGTAATAGAGCTTCTATATAATAGCGCTTAACATGAAACAATTTCATCTCTAAGCGCTTAACAATTTTATTTACCCCGTCATCGGATGCTTGTAAGTCTTTCTGACACTGATATTTAGATACAGGCAGACCTTTAGCAGCACTCTTTCCTTCCTACCGGTTCCCATTTTGCACCTGGTGGGGAGACATTGTAGACAAAACACCCATGCCTAGGAGTAGTGTCATTCCGGGGATTGAACCACGCGATGGTCCTGCTTTATAAGTCCAGTGGTATGACCACTACACTATGACCTGACTATGACATTCTATTTCATATTGATTGTAGAATTATTTGGATTGTGAAGAGCCTGGTCAGTTAAGAGTGAGCATTGGGTGAAATTCATATTAAGATTTAGGGTATGAAAGATTTCAGATTTAGACTAACATCTGAATTTACTAAAATATGATTTTCAGAGACATGCAATGATGAGAAGCCTTGAAATATATTATTTTTCTACGGGGGTACTAAAATAATGTCAGGACGACATTTTCAGTAAAATAAAAAAATCTCAGTTTTAATCTAACAACTTTTTTTTTCTTTACTAAACAGAGAGGTTGAAAGTATTTCTAACGAAACAAGAAACAATAGAAATTATAAAACTGGGGAAATAATTCTGTGCGATAAATTTAACATTTTGACAAAAAATGTCGTCCGTGACAAAAAACGAAACAAAGTATTTTTCCTTGTTATTGCTTGTTGAAATTAAATCAATGCAAAGCTATCTCCATTATAACACTTTGCTATGTAAATAATTATACTTTTATCATATTTGTGATGCATTTATTTCAATGAATTGAAATTTTGTCCGTCCGTGACATTTTTGTCACGGACGGACAATCAGTACTTAAATGCATATGCTGCCTGGTTTGGATAATTAATATTTTCAATTACTCCAGGTAATTATCTTGAACTAAACCCTTAATTTCATTCAATTAGATAGCATGAGATCACAATCATGTACATACCCCCCCCCCTCCACCACATGCACACCAAAATTATATATAATAAACACCAAATACATGTCATGTATGCAGGACACATCCAGGTTTTCCGATTTTGAAGACTTAGATTTTGGACAAAACAAAGTTTGCATGATACGCCAGTCAAGCAAAAATGTACACTTAAATGTTCACATCTATGCTCTTGGGAGGGGTGGGGTGGCAGATTAAAAAAAAAAAGACCTTCACCCGTCCAATATGTCATCGTATTAAAATAATTAAAAAAAAAAAAATTATTTGGTAAGGCTATGCCATTTTTTTTTTTTTTTTGGCTTTGTTTATTTGTTTGTTGTTTGTTTGTTTTGTTTGTTTGTTTTTTGTTTTTTGGGGGGTTTGTTTTCATTTGTTTTGTTTGTTTGTTTTGTTTTTTTGGGGGGGGGGTGAGGTGGGCCCACCAGGACCCTTGATCCATGTTGACTTACAAACCTTCATTCTGATATTTATCATTGTATTACAGTGGATTACAGGACAAGCAAAACTACAATAAACAATTTTCAGGTCATCAGTGAAAATTACTACGGGGTGGGGGGGGGGGGTGGGGGGGTAGGTCTGAAAAAATGACCTTCGGTCCGCCAAATGTGTCATCTTATTAAATAAGATTCATTGGGTAGCGGAGGTTTTTCATTTCATTCCATTGTTTATTATTCATTTATTATTTATTTGGTGGGAGGGGGGGGGGTCGGGGGAGGGGGAAGCCCCTGGATCACGTTTGACTTTAAACCTTCATTCTGATTGGTTTGTTGG
>CALNVZ010001099.1:332311-366347 GCA_940671915.1 Paracentrotus lividus
TGTTGAATTGTATTACCGTGGAATTTTAATATTCTTTGACGGAAAAGTTGATTTCTGCAACAGTTTCCCTATGATGTCCGTCCGTGACAAAATATTTTTAGCCGTCAATCAAAAACCGGAGCTTTTATCAAAATGATTTTTACATGGCAGCAAAGTAAAACTACTTGGCTATTGTATGATTTGTTATTTGTTTAACATTGGCAATTTTTTTAGATAGAAATGCCAAAAAAGTCATGAGAAGTCGGGAAACCCTTTTCTATCATTTAAAGGATTCTATTCTTAGCATGTATCCATGGCATCAAAATGTTGCCATCATTTGGCACATCAAGTGGTACCCTTCACTATAAAACACAGAAAAGTTCAATATTTCTCATAATTAACTTTTCACAGGCTGTCAACCTTTGAAAATTTGCAAAATGTCCGTCCGTGACAAACTGACCAGGCTCTGAACTTCAATTTGATGAGAGTGTACCATATTATCATATTGAAAGATGATATTTTTTAGTTTTAAGAAAATTTATATCAAAGGTCAAATGTCACATATTAAGAGCTCATTCCCAAGAGGTACTACATCCATTTTCCATCATTTTTTTTTTTTTTTTACATTAATCTACTCATTTTTAACACTTCTACACATTGTTAAAAACAGAAACATTAATTTTCAATGGGAAGGGTGAAAAAAAAAATAGTTTCAAAAATAATTTCCTTTCCAAAAGGTACTACATGCATTTCAGTTCGTTTCCAACAGGTACTACATCGATCAGAACAAACAGAAAAACTTGTAGACCTAGATTTTTGTTAGACGGGATTCCCTTTAGTATTATAGAGTAGAACCATCTTTAAAAGTTTAATTCCAAACAGACACTCCTATCAATGAAAACAAAAACAGAAAAAAAAAGTTGTTTTTTTTCTCATAATTAATAATTATGGATGTAGTATCTTTTGGAAATGGCCTCTTCTTATTCAGGTTATGACATTCTAATAACCACGTTGAACTTCAACCTTAAGGGTATTATCACGATTATGGGCAGATGGTCTGATGAAATTTTGTAAAGGGAATGTCAAAAGTATGATATATATAATTGACTATTCTGGCAGCATTTAACGATCACAGATTTATTATAATATCATATACAACAATTGGTTAAAAAACGAGACAGACTTGCACAAATTAAGGTTGAGGTCCAGTAAAAGTCTAAAAACATAGATTAAAGATCCATGGAATACCCCCAAAAGCGCACTTCTCGTGCATTGTTTGGACATTTTGTAATTCCATCAGTTAAAAAAAAAATCAGACATAAACCTCGGTGAAACTTGACTTTTTACAAAAACGCAGTCTCTTATAATGAGATTTTTTTCATGGTGACATCATAATAGTTTCATATCTCAATTTTTTTTTATAGATACTTCAATAGGGTGGGGGGGGGGGGGGGGGGAGATACCTGTATTTCCTTTTACGTTTCCCTTTGTGACCCTTTACATTTGACCTGAATTTTCAAAAATTGTATGAAGTTGATATACATAAATCAAACTTTTTCTAAAACTATTGTAATAACGAGGAAAACACCTTAAGTTCATGGCTTAAGGGGTTCTAGTGTGCATATTACAGCATAATGGCCCGTATTCGCAAAGATGACTTAAATTTAAAACTATCTTAAATCTGTAGTTTAACTATATATGGAGAGAAAACTGAGAGACAAATGTGTCTATGTTGCAATGTTTTTTACACATTTACTGGATTCTGGAATCGTGCTATGGTGGTTTGGAAAACTTTGTATTTATCATTCCCATACGGTTCTTAATAATTGAAGTACCAACAATTTTGATAGATCGAACATTTACTTTTCAAAATAAATGAATTTGTAAATAAATGCCATAGGATGATTGACACGTGCCCAAAGAATATAAATAAAACCTTTTTTTTTTTTTTTTGAGATGGTTTTTGTGCATAAAATTACTACAATGACTCTTCGTAATTCTAAAATGGCCTATTTTTGGTTTATTGATGGGTTCATTCAACCGTGAATAAATGGATATTGGTTGCATACACTTCCAAAACAGGAATTCCCTCACATTTGATCGATTATAACAGGGCAACGAAGTAAAAATCGCAGTTTGGGCAATTTTTGCTGCATGCTCACTCAACCGTGAAATTTGACGCAAATTTCGTTTCCGTATATTGGGAAACACGTTTTGCATAGGGGAGACCGGGGATGGACGTTACAAAATTCACATTTTGGGCCAGATAATTTTAACGAAAGTACTCACACACTCCATTTTGGGTCTGTAGGTAGCCTATTATGTTGGCTAAAACCTGAGGCACATAAAACTTGAAAACATTTCAACACTAATTAACTACAGCTTAATTAATGAAGACATTTTTTTGTAAGAACCTACCCCGTAAACGGGGTAGGTTGTTGCACCATACGGGGTAAATTGTTACAATATGTAAACATACGGGGTAAGTTGACAATGTGTAAATCTCTTATAAAATACTTTAGTTTCAACTTTCCAGTTTCTTGGTATCGTTAACAGTAGATCAAGTAGAGCTCTAGAATAGACTAAAGTAATAATAGAAATATCAAAATATTAACACCAGAAAATTGAAACAAAATTACTTTACATGTGTAATGTAAGTGGGCTAGGTTGTTATATCGGTTACAGCCCGATAGTCCGCGGGTCCGATAGTCCGCAGGTCCGTTAGTCCGCGGGTCCGATAGTCCGCGAGGAGGGGGGGGGGGTGGTGATGTTTGTTACTCTCATGGTTCGTTAGTCCGAAAATGGAAAAAAGGTTCGTTAGTCCGAAAATAGAAAAGGTTCGTTAGTCCGAAAATGGAAAAAAGGATCGTTAGTCCGAAAATGAAATATGGTTCGTTAGTCCGAAAATGAGATAAGGTTCATTAGTCCGAAAATGAAATAAGGTTCGTTTTTCCGAAAATGAACTAAACCTATTTTAGTAACAAAAAATGGTGTGGTAATTAAAAAATAATAGGATATTATGCTATAATAGTCTCAGTGGAGGACGGTCACCCGTGAATAACCTCCAGATACTTTTTTCTGCTGTTAAATTTTGATTTTCGGAGAATTTATTTCACAAAATTATCAATGGCGATTTCTACTGATAACAAATTAGTTTCGCTTCTAAAATCGGGTCGTTAAACAGGCCATAACTAGATAATTTATTTCATAATTGTTTTCGTTTTTTAATGAAGAATTTATTTTCCGACGTTATCGATGGCGAATTCTTCCAAAAAAGAATAAGTTTCGCTACTAAAATCAGGCCTTTACCACGCTATAACTAAATAATTATTTCCGCAATTGTTTTCGTGCAGTCTTTATTTGGTAAAAAAAATTGTTTCGAAACGTTATCAGTGGCGACTTCCTTTTTTTTTTTTTTTTCTAAAATTGAGTCGTTATCACTCAATAACTACATAATTAATTCCGCAATTTTATTCGTTCCGTATTTATGTATGAAAGAAATTATTTAAAAGCATTATCAGCGGAAATTACTATTTATCGAAAGATTAACAAGTCTCCGCCCATAATGTTTCAAAAAATTTTTTTCATGAAATAAAAGCGGAGTGGATATAATTATGGAATTAGTTATTTAGTCAAGGGTGATAACGGCCCGTTTTTAAAAGCGGAACTTATTCTTTATCGGAACAACTAGCCGCTAATACTTACACTACGTCGATGGATGGGCGGATTTAATTGCGGAATCAACAACTGAACAGCAATGGTGATTCTACCCTCCCCCTCCACCACCCCTGCCCTTTCCATTTTCCCGGCTTGGCCACAGATTATTTAAGTTTCGGACTAACGAACCTTATTTCATTTTCGGAATAGCAAAACTTTTTTTCTATTTTGGGACTAACAAACCTAGGGTACATGCAGGTAATATGGGACAGCAGGTAATATGGGACACCTGAAGCAAATCATGTCGTGACCGATGACCGGTGTGAGCACCATAATGTTGTTCATATGAACTGTATACGTAAATATATCGTCGTGAGAGCATCTAATGCCGAAATTTCTCTGAGAAAATTGCTGAAAACCAAAAAGGTAGGTAAAACTTACGGCATTTTTTTACCCTGATGTAAAATTTGATGTTTCACAGAATGTGATGGTGAAAGAGTGTTTGAGGGGGTAACCTCAATTGTTTTGTATATTTAGTAAGCTTATAGTTTCATTTTGATCATACTAGCGTGTACAGGTCAATTTGTTTTAGTGAAGGGGTGCAATGTTGCATTAAATGCTTGCCTGACACAGCAACATTAGTGCAGGTAATATGGGACATCCAAAATGGCGGAAATGATTCTGGTACTTAGTATTGGGACGAGGCATCAATCTCTTTGCTACGATTTTTAAGGGTATATTCACAGTATATAATTAATATAAATAACTTATTGTAGGCCTTTATTGACTTGTATAATGGAAATAATATTTAAATTATATTAAAAAAAGAAATAATATACAAAATACATAACAATGAAATATATAGTCAAAGGTTTTACTGAAGGGTCTTATAATTTCAAATTATATCTTAAAGTTAATGATTTTCAACATTTTAAGCAAATTCCAGACATGGTAGAGTAATTGTAGTTTTTAAAACGTACATTAAATACATGTCCCATATTACCTGCACATGCAGGTAATATGGGCACTTTGGTAATGACGTCAACATTTGAATATTGCAGACAGGGGGGTTGGTGATAATTGTTTTTCTTCACAATAAAAGTTAGAGCAGTAGTTATTGATTCATATAAACAAAGATTAGACTGTGTGTCATTTCGTAATTTTATGCAAATTAGGCAAATGAGCTTAGGGGTCCATATTACCTGCATGTACCGTTATTCTATTTTCGGAATAACGAACCTTATTCCATTTTTGAAATAACAAGCCTTTTCTATTTTCTGAATAACGAACCTTTTCTATTTTCGGACTAACGAACCTTTTTTCCATTTTCGGACTAACGAACCTTTTTTCCATTTTCGGAATAACGAACCTTTTACTATTTTCGGAATAACGAACCTTCAGAGTAACAAGCATCACCCCCCCCCCCCCCCCCCCGCGGACTATCGGACACGCGGACTATCGGACCCGCGGACTATCGGACCCGCGGACTATAGGACCAGCGGACTATCGGACCCGCGGACTATCGGTATGACCCCGTTATATCGACATGGGGTAGGTTGTTCTAACAACCTACCCCATGGGTGATTTACACATAAAATCAATTGTAGCAAAGCCATTAGGCAGAATTACAGGGAATGGCTCAGGGGTATATTAGTGACATACATGTACTATATTCACAATACCAGACTATTATCATGTGCCTTAAGTTGTAAGAACTATTACAAATTTTATTTTATTTTTTATTTTTTTAATTCACTTGGAGCTGTAAAAAAATGTTTTTTTGTTGATTTACTTTTTAATAAAACAACGGAGAAACCTCACGACTGGCAGTTCATCACAGTTATGTGTAGGCTGTAAATAGATGCCAGTTAGCACGAACTCTCTTGTTCCAACTTAGCACACTGAGAACTGTAACAACTGACCCGTGTAACTTCCATCCCCGGTCTCCCCTACATTCTGACGTGTAAAAAGTTTAAATTTGCGAACTTCAAAAAAAAGAATGCCTTTTTTTTGCATTCAACCATTGCTCACTGAAGCATGACTTGATGATTTTTCCCAAAATTTGCTCCCATTGTCGCTAATTAAATATCCTACATGGACATTTAATTATATATTTTTTTAATTCTTCCTAGTTCAAAAATTATTGATATCTAAAATAGGGGGAACTTTCTTTTTGTGTTGTGTTTATATACAGTGGTGGCCAAAATTACTAGAACACCCGAAGCTACACAAAGTCTATGGGATTCTCAATGCCCTACTACATTTGCCAAAGTAAGTTCAAGGATTACAAAAAAGTATTTGCGATAGACATGCGAAACTTTGCCGGGTTATTCATTCTTAAATGTCTCAAATATATACCCCGTTTCAGAAAATTTCATCGCATGGGGGAGGGGTGGATTGGCTCCATCCCCTAGTCGTTTGATAACGAAAATAACCATGCCCATTTAATGTTAGGATTATTTCTCATGAAATGAAGGAATTTACTTATAAATACAAAATTCTTTAAAGGAAATTTCATGAGTAATTCAAATATGGTGAAAATTAAGAGTCATTTAAACGGGGGATTTAAATCGGGGTTTTGGTTTTAAAATGTTTTGCCCCTCAAAAATAATTTTAAAATCCCCAAATGAGATGTTACTACTTCACCCTCCCTTATTATGTATGCCATATCATTTCAGGAAATATTTTCTTTTGGTGGGAAACTTAAAATTGTTAAAGTTATGACACTTTGATCCTTGTAGGGGCAACATACGCATGGCTATGTCATTTAGTTTTTAAAACATAATTATAAATTTCGGAGACATTCCAACCATTTTATAGGCATTCAAATGGTCAACTGAATGAAAATAACTAAAATCATTTAAGTATGCTTGATGTTCTAAAAATTTGGCCACCACTGGAAATATATATGGGTGAAAATAAATAAAGGGAACAGCAAAGGGCCATTGCCCCAAAGAAATTTTTGATTATACTCTATCTCTCGGTCTATGTAGATTTAGCTTAATAATGCACAACTTTTTAGCTGTCATTATCCAATAAGACCTTCTTGTCACGTACTTACCACTTGCCCAGTCCGTGCGTTTATGTAATCCTTCCGTGCGCTTGCCACTTACCCCAATGTTTACAGAAAAAAATTTAGCGACCGTTTCCTCCCCAAAAAACGTAAGGCCAAAAAAAAAAAAAAAAAAAACGTACGTCGGCTTGTGACCAGGGCTTAATAAAGTGCGGTTTGTTAAACCAAAGTCAAAACAGTGAAATTCAATGCTACTTCTGTGCAAACTATGCACACCTTGCTTTTTTGAAAAAGATAATATTAAAGAAACAATATTTCAGAGGTGTTTTAAGACGTTTGGTATTCTGGAAAAAAAAACAGCCGAGTGAATTACCTAATCACCACAAAATGGAGTATGATGTAAAAGAGTATCACATTATATGCACACTTATACCTATTTTAATGGAATTAAAATATTTTAATATAGATATTTGTATTTTTCTTTTTTGTGTGTGTGTTTTTCAAAAAAAAATTGAATGTAACTTAATTCCATAGCTTGCATATATCAAAACTGCAAAGGAAGTATTCATTTGTAACCTTTCAGAAAACCGTCCAAATATATGCAACAAAATTCTGTGAAAATTGGAGGTCCGTTTTTTATCTTAACAACAAGTTATAGCGTTCCAAAATCGCGAATTTTATTTCAACTTAAACGACATCTTGGCCGATATCTGTAAAAGCTTTGCATCAGTCCGTGTAGTATTCAATAGGCAAAGTGTGTAGTGTTTTGGAAGATCGTTGACGAGATATTTTCAATCAAACTTCAAATCAGCTGAACTTTGTTCTATATCAAATAATTTAATGATTTAGATTATATTGCGCAATATAACCTTTAATTAAATACAGGGTAGATTTAAGGTGTACCAGGATGTGATTATTATGATGATTGTATAGTGTAATCTACAATAGATTTCAAGTGAAATAGGATGTGATGGCTATGAGAAAATTGCCTTCACGTCCTATTTAGGCTTTAAAAGCTAACCGGAATTGAAGAGTAACTTATTTTTTTATTTTTTTTTTTTTGTTGATATTTATTTTAGTACATTATGGCATATGCTTATTTCCCCTATTATTTGAGTCCAATACTTTACCACCCCTCTTCCCTCATTTTTCTCCACCCCCTCCCCTCGTTCTCTTGATATAATTGACCATGTTAATGTAACCGACCTAACGCGCTAAATGCACTGACAAACTTTAAAGTTGGCTGAACTTGCAGACATCTTTTATAATGAGAAGCTGTGTTGTAGTATTACCTAAGGACTGTAGAGTGCCTCTCACCTTCCACGTTCCGAGTTCCCCCGAAACATAAGGTCCTTTTGACAAGTTCAAATTTGCTACGAAGGACAAAATTATATTGTATTATTATAGCGCTACTAAATTTAATTCATCAAGACCATTTTTAAATGAAAAAATAGAAAAATAAGGTGGATAAATTTATTTCGATTTACAAAATTATGGATCTGATTTTCTTTTAATAAAATTATTGAACGTTTTTATTCCCAGAAAATTATTGTTTGTTCTATTTATACCGATATTGCGATATTTATATTCAGAAATATATATTTAAAAAAAAAAATTTATTTGTAGTAATATGATCTTATAATAAGGATACTTTATTTTAGAGTATTCATCTTCTTTTTTTTAAAGGATTATCGTACATTATCTTTGGGCAATTCAGCACAGGAATGTACGTATGTGGGATGGGAAACAAGTTGAAATTTTTGGAAGAGATGTCATTTTTTACGGCCTTTCTTGCTGTGGGGTAATGAGAATGTGGAGGGGGTGGGACCTATGATTCTTTTAAAACCCAAACACATCAGATCCTCTCGTGAATAAAGTTAATTGCTCTTTATTCAACCTTTGCACTATTCAGTAATTTTTAAAGCATTTTCGGGACTGTCTTGTCTACATTATCACATTCAGCTCATATACCAAACAGATAAAATGGAGGAGTGATGGAAGAACTGTCAATGCAGATGACATTCAGATTTTTGTTTCCTTTCTTCCACATCAAGCTACTCAAACACTGCGCAAATTGGAAAACTGCATCTCGGAAGTTAATGACTGGATGAATTCAAATTCTTTGTTGCTAAACCATAGTAAATGCAAGTTTTTGCTTTTTGTTTCGAAATCAAATTTGAGTAAGTTAAATGTCAACTCCATTACTATTTCAGGTAATGATGTACCCTTGTCGTCTTCATGTCGCAATCTTGGCGTCGTATTAGATTCCCAAATGTCTATGTCAAACCAAATCACTAGTATCTGCAAATCAGTTCGCTATCAATTGCGCAATATTGGCTTTATCCGGAAATATCTTACTCGTTCTGCAACAGAGAAACTTATTCATTCACTCATTTCTTCTCGCCTCGATTTTGGAAACGGATTACTTTATAACTTACCAAACGTACATATTGCGAGATTGCAAAAGCTCCAAAATGCAGCAGCGCGTATTGTTTCGTTGACAAGCAGACGAAGTCATATCACACCGATTTCGCAAAATCTCCACTGGTTGCCCGTAAAAGAACGTATCAATTTCAAAATACTACTTTTGGTCTACCATATCATCAATGAAACAGCCCCTGAGTACAATAGATCTTTATTAATTAAATACCAACCCACACGAACCTTACGGTCGTCTTCCTCTGGTCTTTTGCAAATCCCCTTGTCAAAAAAAATCATGGGGGGAGCGAGCTTTTGCTCATGACGGTCCAGCCCTGTGGAATACACTTCCACAGGTGCTGAAAGATTCATCCTCATTGGAAACGTTCAAGACGAATCTTAAGTCTTATTTGTTCAATAGTGTTTTTTCTTGAAGACAGACATTCATCCTTGTGTACTATTCTTTGTATTACTTTGTAAAAGCGCCTTGAGCATTTTATTTAAATGGAAAATGGCGCTATAAAAATCCCATGTATTATTATTATTATTAATGAGGGAAGAGAGATGAGAAAATACCAAATAAAAGTCAAAATAGGCCCACTCCAAATAACATTATACACTGTTCGTCATAAAGGTGGATTATATATTTTTTTTCTGGCTCCAACGACGTTATGTTGCTCCGGCTTTAATTTCTTGAATGTGTTGGTCACCGCTTTCACTTTCCGGGACCATGGCTATATCTTGGACGTTCCCTCAACCCTTCCTGGGGATTTTCCTTCCAAAAAGTTTGCCACCCCCAGAAGATGGCCAATTTAGTATTTTTTTTTTTCTTCTAACTTTGGATCCCTTTTTGTTTACTCGACCCACCTAGGCGCCCTCAGTCCTACCACAAGCAAACACGTCTGAGGTGTAGAGTTTTTATTGTTCTTTAAGTTAAATCTAGTTATACGGTGACAGGCTCGACTCGTTTGTCTAGGGGAGGGGTAAAAATTTATTTTTATTGGGGTTCAAAATTGATTTTATTCATTTTTACACCATGGAAAATTCTATCTTCCCAAAATTGTATCGTAAAATATCAGCCCAACATAAATCAAAATATAATGTCATCAATATTTACCATTTACAACCGTATCATCAGGGCTAAAAAGAAAATTGATATTAAGAAAAATGAATATGGAAAATGATATTAAGGGTTAAATGTTGTTTTTAATTTATTTTTTTTTTAGCATAAAGGTGTAATAATATATTTCCAATTTTCACCAATCACACTTTTTATTTTATCCCCTCCCCTAGACAAGAGACCCAAGCCTTTCCCCATAAATCTAGATTTAACTTAAAAACCAATGTAAACAATACACTTCAAACGCGTTTCCTGGGGGTAGGACTGAGGGGGGCTTGATCGGCTGGGTAAACATAAAAGGGGCCCAAAAATGAGAAAAAAATGACGAAAATGGGCATCATGGGGGTTGACAAAACTTTTTTTGAAAAAAAAAAAATCTCCCTGAAGGTTTGGGAGAATGTTCAAAATATAGTCAGGATCCTGAAAAGTAAAAGCAGGGACAAACATATCCAAGAAATTAAAGCCGAAGCAAAATCATGTCGCTATAGCGGCAAAAAAAAAATAAATAAATAAAATAAAAAAATAAAAAATATTCCACCTTTATGACGGACAGTGTACATGTATGCAAAAATTTATATCGTAAGAAATCGAATAAAAAATACCTTCTTATCGTCATTAGCTTTGGATATGGCTGTATATTATAAGATCTGTCAAATATTTCTGTAACTGGAAAAAAAAGTCATTACATAATAAGATAGGTATGATTTGAAGTTTAATTCAAAAGATTATATTAATACGAATTTGTTATATGCAACATATAGAATAGTTACATTCAACTTTTTGGACAAAAATATGAAAAATTCAAATATTCAATTAAAACATTTGGTTTGATCATTTTTAATCTCATCAAAAATAGTATGTGGTTGTAGTAAGTTAGTATCTTTTTATTCACCCTGAATTTAGGATGAGTAGGCAATTATCTAGAAACTTATATTCAAATTACTAGATGTCTTAAAAAGGGCAACAATTTTTTCCGCCCCTTAAACTGATATTATTACTTTAAAGTTGTAGCGGGTTATACTCCAAAATCATCAAATTCCACGTCCTAATTAACTCTAAATCTATTTCCTCATAATTCTTAATGGCACTTTGTTATTGTATCTATGTATTTTGATAACATGAAAATCATAATAAATCGCTGATCTAGTGAACCGGTCAAAAAGAAACAATATAATACTACACAATGTACCAGAAGGTGCGGAAGGTGCCGATACGTTTGACTGCACAGCGTTGGTCCATATTCCTCCAGACGGAGCTTAAGATCGCACAATCAATGGAAATTGAACGCGCCCATCGAACCCCGGCAAAACCGATGTTACGTTCAGCCCGTGCCGGTAACCAAGACGACATGGAGGAAGCTAGACCGCCCCGCCCTCGCATTATTCACGTTCGCTTCCTTCGTTACCGTGATCGAGATATTGTACTTAATGCTACGAAGACGCACAGAGACCCGAAAATCCAATCTAACAAGATTTTCATCTCAGATGACGTGCATAAGTCAACTCGCGAGCAGCACCAACGGATGATGAAGAAGGTGAAAAGCATGAGAGATAATGGCCAATTCGCATTCATCCATGGTCAGTTCCTCGCGTGATAAAGTATAAAGAAGGCGGAAAAGATTCTCCAGGTCCTCTAAAACCATCCGCGATGTCTGATTAACTAAAGGAAGCTGATAACGCATCCTTATCTTTGTTTCTAATACATGTACACCAAAATACGGTGCGCAGCCTTTCGCTGAACTGTTTCTGTATATCATTGATATATATTCATTGATTTGTTTTTGATTTTCCATATTTGTTTACCATTGTTGGATTTATAACTATTTCTAGAAGACATAGAATAGCGCATGATAACTGGGTGTATCTGTTTTTTGTTTGCCTTTAATGGCATTATTCAAATATGCTTCAGGTACTCAACAAAAGTTACATCTTTTCTAAACACTGTGAGAGCAGAACTTTTAACTATGGATGATGTTTTAGAAGTAAAGCTTTATTCTATCAATGTGAGGGGCTTAGCCAATAAACAAAAACGTTGCTGTGTATTTAACTGGCTCAGTCATAACCATTTGATATTTTTCTTTTGCAAGAAACACATAGCACACGAGCTATGGAATATATTTGGTCCAGAGAATGGGACGGTCAAATATACTATAGCCATGTCAATCAGCAAGTGCAGGTGTTTGCATCCTACTAAAGCAAACGGCAAATATTAAAGTACAAGAAGTACACAGAGATGAGGTTGGACGTATTTTATTCATTACTTATTATATGGCGATTCAAAATTCAGTCTCGCTAATATGTATGGCCCAAATAACGACGATGTTTCAGCTTTCAAAACACTGCATTCTATATTGAAAGAATATGGGAAGAACCCGTTATTATTGGAGTGACTGGAATTTGGTTCAAAACCCAGTTTTGGATCGTTATCCCAATCATGTCCAATATCATACGAGATGTTTTAACACAATTGAAACTATCAAAGAAGATTTAGATTTAATAGATATTTGGCGTTACAGAAACCCGACCAAAATGCAATTTACGTGGCGATCTAAAATATCTCGCAGCCGTATTGATTATTTCTCATTCAAGTAATGTATTACAATGTGTGGAAGATTGCAATATTCACTATGGTTATCGTACTGATCACTCGGCTATTAGTATTGCTATAAATCGTTCAGTTAAAAGGAGAGGTCCCGGTTTCTGGAAACTAAACACCTCATTGTTAGCAAAACAAGAACATAAAGAAAAATCAAGACAGTTATTAGGAACACTATAATAGAAAACCCGAATATGAATGTTTGCAGTCTATGGGAATATGTCAAATTCAAAGTAAAGCAATTATGTATATCTCTCTCATCTACTCATAAAAAAGAAACAAAAAATGAACTTTATATTTACAAAAGATATTGAGAAAATTCAAAATGAATTAGATTTGGCACCAGATAATAGAATTCTTAAAGAACGAATGAGGCAAAAAAGACAGAATTATCAAGTATTCATGAAGAATTTGTTCATGGTGTTATGATACGAACTAGAGCAACCTGGATAGCCGAGGGAGAGAAGAACAGTAAATATTTTTTGAACCTAGAAAAAAGAAATTTCGAGAAAAAAAACATTCAAAAACTAGAAAAAAGGTGGTATATTGATTCTGATCCTAAAGAAATTTTGAATGCCGAAAGAGAATTTTATGAAACATTATATACTTCAAAACAAGTTTCGATACAAAATATTGAGAATGTACTGACAGAACTTGAGATAAATTCATTGGATAACGAATCTGCCATGCTGTGTGAAGGGGCAGTAACCGAAGAAGAATGTTTAAAAGCGATCCAAAATACTACGTGTGACAAAACACCAGGTACAGATGGCCTGCCTGCCAATTTCTATAGAATCTTCTGGGAGGATATCAAAGTTGTTCTATGCAAGGTTTTCAATGAATGTTATATACAAAAAAAACTTTGTTCCTCCATGCAAGAGGTATAATAACACTCTTCCCCAAAAAGAATAAAAATCAATTGAATCTAAAAAACTGGAGGCCTATATCTTTACTAAACACAGACTACAAGATTCTAGCAAAAATTTTGGCAAACAGACTCAAACTGTTTTTGGAATTAATTATAAGTTGTGACCAGACAGGGTTTATCAAAAATAGATATATTGTGAAAATGTCAGATTATTCACAGATATGATTGAATATTGCAAAAATAATGTGTTTCAGGTTTAGCCTTGTCAATTGACTTCGAAAGGCGTTTGACTGTATTGAATGGAATTTTCTTAAGGCATGCTTAAAAAGAATGGGTTTAAAGATGATTTTATTTCCTGGATAACTGTTATGTATACAAATATTTCTAGCTGTGTTTCGAATAATGGCTATTCGTCACAACCATTCCAGATAGGAAGAGGAGTAAGGCAGGGGTGCCCACTTTCGCCATACTTTTTTTGATTGGAGCTGAAATTCTAGATTATGGTGAAACAAAGTACTTCGATAACAGGAATCTATATAGCAGACACCGAAATTAGAGTTAGTCAATACGCAGATGACACTGTTATTTATCTATCTGCAATGAATTAAATCTTCGGAATTGCTTTGAACTGTTAAATTTATATACAAATATTTCTGGCTTAAGGTTAATGTTGAGAAAAGTAATATTGTCCGTTTAGGGCCTTTCAACAGACGTTTATGTAGAGATATCAATATAAATTGGTTATCAGATCAAATTTATTATCTGGAATTTTTATACCATTATCTGAAGAAAATAACTTTATAACTTAAACTTCCAAGCAAAACTGAGATGAAACCGACAGATTACTAAGAGTTTGGAGCTCGTGTAACTTGTCTCTCCTCGGAAAGATCACAGTTATAAAATCTTTAATAATACCAAAATTTGTTTACCTTTTTAGTATTATTCCAGATCCACCGATCTGTTTTTATGAACTATTGCAGAAGAAGTTGTTTAATTTTGTATGGAATGGTAAAACCGATCGAATAAAACGTGGGCTTATGTAAACGATTATATTGAAGGTGGATTAAAGATGTTGCATGTAAAAAGTTTTTGTAATTCCCTTAAGATTGCTTGGGTAAAAAGATTTTTGTACAAGACATTCATTGTAAGTGGAAATTATTTGTAAAACATTCTTTGACAAAAATGGTGGAACTTTTGTATTTGATTGTAATTTACATACGAAAGATGTGACAATAATCTCATCTAGTTCCTTTGGGCTGATGTACTCAAAGCCTGGTCAGAATACAGATACTACAATCCAAAATATAAAGATATTAGCTCAGCCAATTTGGAATAACTCGTGTATAAAAATTGGAGAAAAGTAGTATTTTATAAAAGGTGGTTTACCGCTGGTATTGTAAGAGTTCAAGACTTATTAAAAGAAAATGGAAATTTTAAATCTCTCGGTGACTTATGTACAGGTTATAATACAAATGTTCCACATTTTCTTGATTTCTTTGCCATTATATCAGCAATAAGTAGTAATTGGAAGAAAATTTTAAAACAATCAACTTTGATAAAAATGTGATACCGACTGATGAAAAATTAGAATCTTTAAATTAAAAAAGAACACTACACAATTTTGCTATCGTATATCTATAAATAATGTATCGGTAAACATAGCATCTAAAATAACTTAAATAAATGGGAAGCAGAACTACATTACCGCTAGAAAATTTAATTCAATGGCAAAAGAGATTTGGAAAATGTTTTAAGACTACACTGGATTCAAAACTTCGTTCATTTCAGTTCAAATTCTTGCACAGGAGAATTGCAACGAATGAGTTTCTGTTTAGAATAAGAATAAAGCCATCGCCCATATGTAATATTTGTTATTTAGAGAATCAGACGTTAATTCACCTATTCTACTCTTGTTCTGTCGTTTCTGTTTTTTGGCGTGAGGTGAGCTCATGGCTTAGATCAAAGAATGTGTATAACTTGCCACTTACATGCCTTGATATATGTTTTGGAGTTCACAAAGAAAGTGAACAATCTTATCAATACAATTATTATGTACGGTAAACAATTTATTTTTCGAAACAAATGAAAAACTCTGATATATATTTTCATCAATTTAAATCAGAAATCATGTATTTAGAAAAGTTGAGAAACTTATTGCTTTCAGGAAGAACAAATTGCAAATTCATAATTCAAAATGGGAAAAAATTCTTCCTCACACTGATGGCTGTATTATACTATGTTGTTAAATTATACTTATACTTGCATTTATTTCATTTCATGTACAAGATGTAACTTCTGAAGTGTTCATTTTATGTTCGATGTATATTTGAAGCAATAAAAACATTTAAAAAAAAAAAAAATAAAAAAAAATAAAAAATATTCCACCTTTATGACGGACAGTGTACATGTATGCAAAAATTTATATCGTAAGAAATCGAATAAAAAATACCTTCTTATCGTCATTAGCTTTGGATATGGCTGTATATTATAAGATCTGTCAAATATTTCTGTAACTGGAAAAAAAAGTCATTACATAATAAGATAGGTATGATTTGAAGTTTAATTCAAAAGATTATATTAATACGAAATTTTGTTATATGCAACATATAGAATAGTTACATTCAACTTTTTGGACAAAAATATGAAAAATTCAAATATTCAATTAAAACATTTGGTTTGATCATTTTTAATCTCATCAAAAATAGGTATGTGGTTGTAGATAAGTTAGTACTCTTTTATATCACCCTGAATTTAGGATGAGTAGGCAATTATCTAGAAACTTATATTCAAATTACTAGATGTCTTAAAACGGGCAACAATTTTGTCCGCCCCTTAAACTGATATTATTACTTTAAAGTTGTAGCGGGTTATACTCCAAAATCATCAAATTCCACGTCCTAATTAACTCTAAATCTATTTCCTCATAATTCTTAATGGCACTTTGTTATTGTATCTATGTATTTTGATAACATGAAAATCATAATAAATTTTTCATGAAATTCAACATTCATGAATATATATATATATATATTTTAATACTGAAAACCACTTAAAATCTTGGTGTTTTGTATTTCTAAAACACAACACAAAAAGAAAGTTCGCCCTATTTGAGATATCAATAATTTTTTTTAACCAGGAGGAATTTTTAAAATCTAATTATATGTCCATGTAGGGAATTTAATTAACTACAATGGGAACGAATTTTAGGAAAAATCATTCATTCATGCTGCAGTGAGCAATGGTTGAATGCAAAAATGTCATTTTTTAAGTTCGCAAGCCTAAAATGACAACTTTGATTCAATGATAACGGACCCGTTTTCCGATTTTAAACATGTCAGAATGTATCCAAAACGTGCTTCCCAAGATACGGAAAAGAAATTTGCGTCAAATTTCACGGTTGAGTGAACATGCAGCAAAAATTGCCCAAACTGCCATTTTTACTTCTTTGCCATGGTATATTCGATCAAATATGCAATTTCTGTAGTGGAAGCGTATGCAACCAATATCCATTCATTCACGGTTGAATGAACCCATCAAACAATCAAAAATAGGCATTTTAGAATTACCAAGAGTCATTGTAGTAATTTTATGCACCAGCAGCATCCCAATAACATTGTTTGGCTTGTATTTATATTCTTTGGGCATGTGTCAATGATCCTATTGCATTTATTTACAAATTCATGCTTCAATGAGCACGTGAGACTGGAAAAGCCCTTTTCTCACGTACGGACTAAAATTCAAATTCTTAATTTGATTGATTATAATAATTTTTTTTCGGGGAGTACTTTTGATTTTATTTTCACAAAAATTTCAAAGGTTTGGGGCTTCTTCATGGTTCAGTGACTTTTCGAATACGTAATTTGAATCAAGATCATGTTAGTCAGTTGAAACTATGTGCAAAGTTTCATAAAATAATTCAAAGTCAAATGGACAAAAACTGACAATCAAAATATGCCAAATTTCACTTTTTTTTTTTAACTTTTGTTAAACCTCTGTACATAAAAACAATGGAGGAGGAAATCAATGTCTGACAAATGTGAAATCCGGCTAATTTCATTGAGGATTATTGTTAATTCTACTGTGAGTTATGTCACGAAGCTTGGCACACAGCTTCAACTGATCTTTAACTAACAAGATCTTGATTCAAATTACGTATTCGAAAAGTCACTAAACCATGACAAACCCCCCGAAATTTCTTCTCATTTGCATGATTTTCTTGTATCTTTAGCCCACTGAGGCATGAAACATCCGGATTTTTGTGAAAATAAAATCAAAAGTACTTCCCCAAAAGAATTGTTATATTCAATTAAAGTAAGAATTTGAATTTTAGTCCGCACGTGAGAAAAGGGCTTTTCCAGTCTCACGTGCTCACTGAAGCATGAATTTGTAAATAAATGCCATAGGATCACTGACATGTGCCCAAAGAATATAAATACAACCCAAAAAATATTATTGAGATGCTTTCTAGTGCATAAAATTACTGCAATGCATTTTCGTAATTCTAAAATTGCCTATTTTTTGGTTGTTTGATGGGTTCATCCAACCATAAATGAATGGATATTGGTTGCATACACTTTCAAAACAGGAATTCCTTCCTATTTGATCGATTATACCATAGCAAAGAAGTAAAAGTCGCAGGTTTGGCAAATTTTGCTGCATGCTCACTCAACCGTAAAATTTGACGCAAATTTCGTTACCGTATATTGGGAAGCACGTTTTGCATACATTCTGAAGTGTCAAATGTTTAAAATCTGAAAATGGGTCCGTTTTTTTTTTTTTTTCTTTTGAAACTTTTTATTGCTCAGATAATCTGTATGTACAAACATTAATCACATAATAAATCACGGCATTTATAATGGTGTAAAATACAAAAACAATATATAAAACCTATATAACAATACATGAAGAGTGGGTAAAAAAATAGTTATCTTTACCAAGTTTACGTCAAGAATGTAATCAAAATAATTTTTCAACAGGGGTCCATTTTTTATAATGCAATCCTTCAAATATCTTCTTTTGCAATGTTAAGTTCAATTATTCGTATTAGAAATGAAAGATATTAGTCCTTTAAAATGTGGTTGTTGTTGTTTACTTTTTCTATATAAACATATCTTTTAAACATTAGTACCAAATGGTTTAGCAGTGATTTGTGGGGCCTTTCCAGTCCATAATGAATCCAAACATCACCTTTTCCTACTAAAGTCTTCAGACTTAACATTAAATTTCTTGCCAATTCTACAAACAAACTCCTGTCGCAGCTTGAAATAACATCATACATAGAACAAATGAATGGGTGTTTAATTTGAATGACAAAAGGTGCAAATTCTGAGTCGACTACTTTCATCTTACACAATCTATAGTTAGTATATAGTATATTATGTAATTTGAATTGAAAACTCTCATTTGTTTCTATTGTGCATTTAAATGGAAGGGTAAAATTTGAGACCAGTCCCCTCTTGAATATCAAATGTTCTAGAAAATAATGTTTCACTAACTGGTCTTTTTATGAACTGGATAGAAGGTCCATGTAAACTATTTTGGGCTTCAGGTTTAATAATCCAGAGGCCACATACTCTTGTTGTACTGTCTTCATCATCTTATCCAAAAACATTGCAATATCACTGAATGGAATTCACATTTCCATTTTTTCTTCACTGATGTATTATCGCCATGTATTGTAGAAAATAACTATTTCAAACACTTTTCTTATTCCAACAATTGAAATGTAAAAAATTTCCATCATCATCAAATAATTGATAAATATAGACAGTCCTGCTTCATGTAAGCCCTACAGTACACTGACTGATTATTAATCAGAATATACTTGTTATTCCATACACCTTGCTTTAATTAGATTAACTTGGCTTGTATCGTTAGTGACCAAGCTTCAATAAATATCTGTCTTTAACCATGCTTTCAATAAATCAATAAGGAGGAATATCTCAATTTTTGGTAGGTTCTCAACTGCATATTACTGACAAATATAGATTTTCCACCATATGACTTAAAGAATCTCTCAAACAAAATTGTCCAACATGATCTGATCTGTAAAAATATCTTTGGACCCATTTCACCAGTTGAGTGTTAATCATACATTGAATGTTTGGGAATTTTAACCCCCTCTTCTGAATATTCAGCGAACATAGTTGCTCGAGCCATTTTGTCTGGGCCATTCCACATAAATGAAAACATGAGCTTCTCAACTTCTTTTACAAGGCAATGGCAATGCAATGTTGGATAATAAATAGATTATTTTGGACATTATAAACGTTTTCAAAAATTTGTGTTTTGCAATCAATGTTAGTCCTCTTTTTTCCATTTATCTAATACCAATTCTCATCTCGTTAATTCGAGATTCAAAGTTCCTTTTCTTGGCTTCTTCCACATCATATGAAAAGAAGATGCTAAAACTTTAATTCCTTTCTCTGGCCATAAAATAGCACTGTCTTTTTCACCTAGATGACAATTCTTACCAATCCACATGCCTTCAGTTTGAAAAAGGGTCCGTTAACATTGAATCAAAGTTGCCATTTTAGGTTTGCGAACTTCAAAAAATGACATTTTTTGCATTCAACCATTGCTCACTGAAGCATGACTGAATAATTTTTCGTAAAATTCGCTCCCATTGTTGCTAAATAAATTCCCTACATAGATAACAATTAGACTTTTTAAATTCCTCCTGGTTCAAAAATTATTGATATCTAAAAAAAGGGGGAACTTCCTTTTTGTTGTGTTTAGATGGGGTCCTGATTTTACAATAGATGTATTAATGCAATAGCATATCAATATGAAAAATATAAATATTCAATAAAAAATATCTAGTTTGCTCCATCTACAAAGTATGAGTGTGTAGATAATTTATTACTCATTTATATCAAACTGGATTTGTGGTGATTAGGTATTTTACTGGGCTGTTAGAGGCATATTATTGAACGTTTTAAAAGGGGCAACAATTTTGGACACCCCCTTGAATTTTGAAGGTGACCCCAACAAATTTTGAATGGCACACCTCTGAAATATTGTTTCTAAATATTACCACCTTTCAAAAAGCAAGGTGTGCTTATTTTGTACAGAAGTAACATTAAATTCACTAACAAGCCCTCTTATATGCGACTTTTGACTTTCGCTTATGAGCTTCGAGCGCAGATTAAGACGTGACGTGAGTGTGTAGTCTTCGTCATTCGTTTTTGTTTTCTATTTTATCTCCTGTATTATTATTATTGTTGCTATTTTAGAACAAGAACCGGGAAAAAAATGACAAACTCAGAAAAATAACTCGCAAAGAATGATATGAATACTAAATTGCTTCATAAAACGTGTTTTTCGTTATATTTCATTCTTAGGATACATGTGAGAAACCAATAGATATTGAATGTCGTGCTAAGTACACTCACGTACCTTCAGGAGCTACAGGTCAAGTGTTTGAAGTGGACTGTAGCACGGAGGGCGGACTAGTCTGCATTGGATCCAGTCAGAGTATTGGGGATAACTATACCTGCTTTGACTATGAAGTCCGACTTCTTTGTCCTCAAAGTGAGCCTTTTTTTTTTCTTTTTTTTTTTTTGGTCGTACAATTGTATTATGCATAATTTACATAATTTACACATATGACCAGTTGTACTTTTTTTATTTGATTTGAAATGGTTTAGTTAGGAAAATTTCGTTGCGGCCATAGGCCGAACTACAGAATGTTTACCAATCCGCTGCAATGTCCTTGTTTCCGACAATTAATAAGTATTAATAGTGTCATTACAATTGTTAACACATAACATTTTAAGAACGTTTCCAAAACGTTTTTACATGAACAGGTGGTGGACTTCTTCGTCTGAAAATGACGCAAAAGGAACACGATTTAAAAAAAAAAAAAAATGTTTAATAACCATTGTTTGGATGTCAAAACATCACACATTTGAAACAGCTGCATGTTCGGTCCCTTACATTTTGTGTTGCCCCACACATACATTCCTGTGTAAGTGCATATTGCAAAGCTGAATTGGGTTAATTTTTTTATCATTTTGGCGATTCCAAAACCTCACATCCCAAAATAATGCTCAGCTGAACTGTTATCAACCTTATCAACATCAATTTTAGACAGTTCCTTTCATATTTTTTTTTTATCTCTCCCACTACACTAGATTCTCTTTAAAGAAATAACTAGTCACCACAAAAAGATACTTTCACTACTACTAGTTTGCTGGATAAATATGCAGTGCTAAATCCTCTTGATTCCCACTAAAAATGGATTGAGCATTTAGATTGCAAACTCTAAACTTTCGAGAGCTATTGCTCAATTCACCGTGATTTTGAGTGTCAAACACTTGGAAAACAGTTAGTAATTTATATTATTTATATATATATATATATATATATATATATATATATGTATTTCTGATTTGTTGAACGTTATCAAAAAGTTTGTAGCATATGTTTCAAGATCATTTGAGGTGTTATTTTGAGTTTTATTTTTATTTTTTTATTTTTATTTTTATTTTTTTATTTTTATTTTTATTTTTATACACGTTCTCTTTCTAACGTTCTTGACACTTGTTTTGTTACGTTTCTTTAAGACACTATTAAGGTGACACTATGAACGTTCTAACGTTTTTCTTCTCTGAAACGTCCAACGGGTTTTCTTTAGGGCCGTTAAATTTATGAAATGTTTTTCAGATTATGGAAATCAACTTGAACTTGAATAAACCCTATCAAAACCGATTTATTTGATTATTCACAGGCCCATTGTTCCCAATGTTTTTACACTGTCCGTCATTAAGGTGGAATATTTTGAATGATTTTGCTCTGGCTTTAATTTATCCAATATTTTTGTCCCTGCTTTTACTTTTCGGGACCCTGGCTATATCTTGGACATTCTCCCAACCCTTTACGAAGATCTTTTTCAAAAAGAAAGTTTTGTCAACCCCCATGATGCCCATTTTTGTCATTTTTTTCTCATTTTGGGGCCCCTTTCTGTATTCACGGCCGATTAAGCCCCCTTCAGTCCTACCCCCAGGAAATACGACTGAGGTGTACTGTGTATATTGTTCTGCAAGTTGAATCTATATTTCTGGGGACAGGCTTAGGTCTTTTGTTTAGGAGAGGGGTTGAAATAAAAAACGAGATTGGTGAAATTTCGAAATACTTTATTCCATCTTAATGCTGAAAACAAAAGAAATTAAAAACAGCCTCTATTCCTTAAATATCATCATTTTTCCCTTAAATTTTGCTTAGGCTTGATGATAAGGCTGTAAATAGTCATTATTGATAATGTTTTATTTTGATTTATGTTTTGTTGAGATTTTACAATACAATTTAGGGAAGATAGAAATTTCCTTGGTGTAAAAATTAATAATATCAATGTTGAACCCAAATCAAAATAAATTTTGACCCCTCCCCTAGACAATAGAGTTGAGCATGTAACCATACAACGGTGTCGATTTGTTTTGGCGATTGGGGGGGGGGGGGATGATCGTCGATATTTCCTCTTTTCCTCGATGTGACACATACGATGGCATATGATCGCAGTGTACATTATTGGAGGTGGGGTATACATATTCGCATATATAAATATGAAGAAAAAATCCACTTAGTTTTTTATAATGCGAGCGCGAAGCGCGAGCTGAAAATTTTCTCAATAATAGTGACATAAAATGTGGCATTTGTAACATAATACGAGCGCAAAACGAGGTTTGTTTCAGGGAGAACCATCATGATGTAATGGCTAAGTATACGCACATGCATGCATATGAGTATCTACTAGTAGGCCTACATATTTAAACATTCATAAGGCCATTATGCGAGCGCTAAGCGCGAGCCGAAATTTCTCAGTATGAAATGGGACATTTATTGTAGAATAATTAATGCGAACGCGAAACATTATATTTGGTTGATTAAAGGGGGACCATCATGATGGAATGCCTATAGATACACACGCATTTACATTATTATGCATATGTGTATACTATGTGAATATCGTCGAATTCATAGGGCTGTATAATGATGCGAGCGCGAAGCGCGAGCTTAAAATTTTCACAATAATATTGAACTGAAACATGGTATTTGTTGCGTTACATGTAAGCGCGAAATTGAAGGAGGGCTAGGGGCTTTAACTGGGGGGGGGGCGATTCACTAACGGCTAAAATCAATCCCAACTGGGATAAAATCAATTTTAGGATCAATTGCTGTGTTATAGTTCCATACACTCGTAATTGGGATTGATTTTAAATATTAGTAAATCACCCCCTGGTGATTAGACGTGTGATTAGAAGCGGACCATCATGCTGTAATGCCAACAAACGCAAATCTATATAAAATGATCGAATTCCAGTTAGGGCCATATTGTGCGAGCGCGAAGCGCGAGCTGAAAATTTCTTAATAATAGTGACCTGATGAACCACAGAAATAGAGAATTTCTGTGGTGGAACAGTATACTTGTAGCGAAACGGGGAGGGAATTGGTGTTTAAAATGTAGGCTACCATTGTGACGTTAATATCTAGCGCATTAAAGCTGAACGAATTCAAGTACAGTTTGAAATAGCCTATATTATGCGAGCGCGAAGCGCAAGCTGAAAATTTTCATGCAATTTTGAAGTTGTCTGAGATAGAATTAAAAGCATCATGCGATCATGAAATGAAAGTGTATTATATAATCAAAGGTTTGAGTCCCAAAAAGTTACCTTGTCGATGAAGAGCCGAGGTAAGTGTTACAGAAACTTCATTATGTATTTTATTAAAACCATCGTGGATTATTGAGGATGGGGGATTAATATGCACCCTGTGATAGGTACCCCTGATTGTCATCAATCGGGTATTTTTTTTCCAATTGCGAGTAGCGAAACATCTGCTCTTCCATTATCTACACGGTGTATTGTGTTTTACATGATTACTAAAGTATATCGGGCACATACGAGGAAGATTAACGACTAAGTGAGAAAATGTTAGATTTTTCAATGTCAGAAATATGTATTTTAGACTGAAAAATAATATAATAATGTCATAAACGTGTTTTATATGATATGGATCTTGTAATGGGTAGATTTATATGTACGTAATATGATACTTTTCATTTTCTTGATATCAAAATATTGGGGGGATGATTGTACAAACCATCCCCCCCCCCACCGAAATTATTTGGGGGATGCATCCCCCCCCCAACAATCGACACCCATGTAACCATACATCTAGATTCAATTTAAAGAACAATAACAAATCTATACCTGAGACGTGTTTCCTTGGGGTAGGACTAAAGGGGCCTTGGTGGGTCGCGTAAACAAAAAGGGGCCCCCAAAATAAGGGGAAAAAATATGAAAATGGCCATCTTCTGGGGGTGACAAACTTTTTTGAAAAAAAAATCCCGGGAAGGGTTTAGGGAACGTCCAAGATATACCAAGGAACCCGGTAAGTGAAAGCGGCGAAAAAACATATTCAAGAATTTAAAACCGGAGCAACATAATGCCACTTGAGCCAGAACAAAATATTCCCCCTTTATGACGATCAGTGTATTATTATTATTTGACCGAACAATTTCTAAAGGTCACCATATTGGGGCGTTATTTGCAGTTAAACAAAGAATTTACTTAAATCATTTTTACTCTCTAATATCACAGTTTTATGGTGAGATTGTTGCAGATTTGTTTTATGGTTCATCCATTGTTCTTTTATCAATTTAAAACACAAATTCATCACTAGAGGGCGTTTTGGGTAATTAGGATAAAAAAATATTATTATTAACATTTTTTCTTTGCAAAAATTTTCACTGTTTAGATATGTAAAGTGATTAAATAAAAAGCATGAATCATATTCTCCGAATTTCATGGAATAATCTGATTTTAAAAAGTTAGAAATGTAAAAAAAATATTTTTAAAAAAATTAAAAAATAGATAAATAAAATAATAAATATCATTTTGATACCTTTATGAGCAAAAGTGTACGTTTATTAATCATAATTTTGAAACGTTTCAACAACATCGAAATTCTTCCATTAAAAAAAAACAACAATCAAACAAACAAACGAACAAACACAAAAACAAACAAAAACAAAAACCCAAAAAATCTGATAACGTTTTCTAAATGTTTATGAAACGTCCAATTAATAGCTGGGTAGGCCTGGTAAAGAAAAAAAAATTGTCGTTTTTTCGCAGAACCTATCTATTGGACTAAATGGTTTAACGAAGACTCGGGTGCAATTAACGATGAAGAAGCCTTTTCAGATCACAAGGCACTGGTAAGTTGTTTCTAGTCATCTGAAGCCGTCCCTCTGTTTGTGGCGGAGCGGCATCTCCATAAGCACATTTTTCTTTTTCTTTTTTCTTTTGTGATCATGTTTTCAATATAATAATAATAACAATAATGATAATAATAATAATAATAATAATAATAATAATAATAATAAAAATAATATTGGGTTGTGTACCCTGTCCAGAGTACCATCCCTAAGAAAAAAAAAATTATTTAGTACTCTGTGGTAAGTACTACAGGAAATACCAAAGGATTTACCACAGGGTGTACCACAGAAATGTCCTGCACGTAATTTGGAATATCACTACAGGACAGCTACCACACACTACCACAGGACAGTACCACAGGGCATAACCACAGGACAGTACCACAAGACAGTACCATAGGACAGTACCACAGGGCAGTACCACAAAGCAGTACCACAGGATTACTACAGGACAGTACCACAGAGCTGTACCACAGGACAGTACCACATAGCTGTACCACAGGACAGTATCACAGGATGCAGTGCCATGGGATTACCGCGGGACAGTACCACAGGGAAATACCACAGGACAGGACAATATCACTGGGCAGTAGACCCTACCAGTTGACAGTAATGGACAATCTGCCCTATGATACTCATGTGCTACAGTGCAATGTCGATCTGGCGCTGCTTAGTGGTTGCCGGGCCCACTATTAATTGGGCAAAATACATTTCCATTTTACCTTTTAGAGCTTTGTTTCGGAAAATAAAATTTGAAACATTTATTTATTTCTGCAGTACTGTCCTCTGGTATCCTGCAGTACTGCTAGTATGTCCTAGAGCAGTGTTTATAACCGTTCTAAGAATCAGGTCACTCAGCACAAGAATACTAACATCTTGTCTGACAAATGAAATGACAAAACAAATTTAAAAGATATTTAAATGTTTTTAAAAAAAACATACTTACACATTTCTATTCCGTAATGAGTTTGTATGCACAATATAAAACACATTTCTAGTCTAGTGGACGGTCGCGGACTGTCTATCACAAGGTACGCGATTCGAATCCAGGCGCGGCCACTTCACAAATGTCCTTTGGCAAGACACTAATCTACAGATGCCATACTCGACCAAAGGTGAAGTAAATGGGTACCGGTAAGAAGAAATTCCTGTACGCCGTGGCTCCTTCGGGCTGCCTAGCTTAGCAAGGTAATAAGAATTTAAAACTTAAGCGCCATCATGAGCGTCGATAAGGCGGACCTGAGTGCAATATAAAGGGGCTGTCACAATTGCTCTTGCGATCGTTTGCGATCATTTGATAACAACAATTTGGTTCATGATAGTGAACTTTCTGATCGTTGCCTTTATGTGCTCGTTTTTAATTGATCTTTTTGTTTATGTAGTCACAATCTTGCCAGCCATCACCAAGGATACTATGGAAGTTTAAAAAACTGATCATTACGGAGTGGTTGGAATATTAATAAAGGCAAGATTTTAACATTCAACTTCATTGTTTTAATTGCAGTACCATACATGACTTTAACTCTTTGCCTGCCAAGTTCAACTATAGTCACTATTGTACGATCGTAGTAATTCATTTTCTCTGTACTGGCTGGACTGAAAACTCTGAAAATCACTGATAATGCTAGGACCGGGTCTGCGGCATAATATACTATTTTTAATAATTAAAGAGAAAAGTCTTCTTTTTTATGATTAAAATTGATGTGGCGGGCAAAAAGTTAAACGTTCTTCTTCTTGCCCTTCATATGCGCTACACTATCCAGCTTCTACCGAATCATCCTTGGAATTTCTATTGTCATTCCAATATCAAAATGCCTGATCTTGCCCCACCATTGACTGCGAGAAATACAGCTATTATCACATGCCAAGTGATCAAAGGCCTTATTAAGATCAAGGAATTTTGTGATCTCCTTGAATCAGCTTGAATCAGCTGTCAGCAAGGCTATTGATAAGAGCATGAATGAGGTATAGACATAAATTAAAAAAAAGTTGTGTGTGATGTTCTCAATCTCCAGAGCAAGCTTGAAGTGAAGATAGAGAAATAAGCAAAAAAATTAAGGGAATATAGAGCAGTGTTACAACAAAATTGTGAAACTGGAAAGTGAAATAAACAACATGGAGCAATACTCGAGGCGTCAATACATAAGAGTGTTGGAATAAAGGAAGTACCAGGTGAAAATACAAAATGTGTTTTCCAAAGTTGATTCTGATCTTCTTAAGATTCCCTTCGACAAGGAGAAAAACATCGATCGTTCTCATCGAATTGGAAAGGTGAAGGATCCCATTACAGTTGGAACTCTACCTGAGAGACGGAACCCACAAAAGCTAGTCACAAGAAGTCGCACCCTAGACATGCTAGATCGATTATGGTTAAGTTGACAAGCTACTGTAAAAGGAAACAAATTTTGGAAAACAAAACGAAGCTGAAAAACTCAGGTGTATCTGTTGTGGAGGACCTTACGTCAAAGAATCAGAAGCTTCACGCGACAACAATCAACGCTGAAGGAGTTTTTGCTGCGTGGTCCTCGGACGGTCACATCATCGTGTTGATCCCTGCAAGTGGAGGAAAGAACACTACAAAACGTATTACTAATGAACAGGTTCTAGGTAATATCCCAAAGCCCAGGTCCGATGTTCAAAGCCACGAACTTGCCGTTGAAAAAAATATGTGATAATAATATGGGTTTCCATCTACCTCAAAATGTGGTACTATATTATATACTTTTATATTTTGGTGAGTGCATGTGTATTATTGCATTAACTGTATCAGCATGTCATTTTGATTATTGTGACCCACTTTATTTCTTCTCCCTTCCCTTCTGACTGAATGAATAACCATTGTGAACTATGTTAAACCTACATTATACTATGTTTACTCTTGCATGAATTTGTACTAAATTTGATTGTAATATTTACCCTTTTAATGGATGTATATGTGATAATGATTTTTTTTTTTTTTTTTTGTTCTTCTTTCTTTTTTTTTTTCAAAAACTATTGATATCTGAAAAATGGGGAACTTACTTTTTGTGTTGTGTGAATAATGATTTTGTTGAAGGTAGAAGGCCCAACCTCCCCCTCACCCGGTGTGACGGACAATAGAATTAGGTGTACCAAAATCTGAAATTCAAATTTTGGCTTTCTGCTACTAACAGTTTAACACTCAATACTCCGGGGGATGGCATAATGCCCCCCCCCCCTCCTCGACATTTTTCGTGAAAAATCCATCGCGTGATTTCTTTTTTTTTCTTTTTTGACCGCGCTGCTCGCTGAAATTTTACTTTTAAGTCTCGTTCAACTTTTGAAACCAAATTTGTGACCTCCGGGTACGTGGTTACGAAATTACGCAACATTACGTAAATGCATGTCAGACCGAGAATTGCTAAAAAAAAGTGATTTCATGTACAAAGTCAATACAAAATGTGTTTTCAGTTTAAATTCATAAATGAGTGATTATTTTTACTTTTATTAACAACAGTCATTTACAAGTTGATATTTATAGCTGAAATAATTTTACCAATAAATTTTGTCGAAAAAAACAATAAAAATAAAAGAACAAAAACAAAAATACAAAATATAGAAATAAAAAATAAAAACAATACATTAGAAATCGATCTTGGCTATCGGAATATTTTCCATTCAGAATTGTTAGGAATGCTATAAAGAATGTTTTCACCAAACATTAGCATTCTAGGAGCTTTATTTAGTGAATTAGAGCAAAAAGTATGATTTCATGAATAAATTAGCATAATTAATTCATATAAAAAAATATATATAAACCCCTCCCAAAAAGTTCCGCAAATCGACTTTGGGCCATAATAACTTTTTATATACGCTATAGTTATTCCTCATATTCATACCATTGGAAAGATAATTTATTCCCTTTTTTATTGATATCATATTTGTAATGATTGTGTCATGCTTCAATGCATAGATTATTAGAATATGGGGAAAAGTAAAAAGTCAAATTTTTATACCATTGTCAAGTTCATTTTTGCTCTTTTTATTGATACCTCATTTTCCATGATGATGCCATGCCTGGGCACACAGAACCCCTGAATACCAATTGAATGCAAGGCAAAGTAAAAGATAATGTCCAGTTTTAATGTTCTGTAACACAACTTTGAACCTGGATACATTTTAATATGATGCATCACATATATGTTCTTTCTTCTTTTTTTTTTTTAGCTTAAAAAGGCTTTGCACACTCGTTTTTCTTCCATGGAGCTCAAAATTTTCCCCCTTGTATTATTATTATTATTATTATTATTATTATTATTATTATTATTGCGAGAAGAAATACAGTTCACACTTGATATTGCCATTTCTCAACTTTTATTGCCACTGGGGGATATTCCCAGTCATACCATCATTTACAACGTGTACTTGTCAATCAATTTATCAACACAACAATATTTATCAAGTCAAAATCAACCAACGGATGCCTCATCCAAGGAGGCCCAATGAAAAGCGGGAACCGGGTCACGTGGCCTCTCGGAAGGAAGATATCCGACCGAATTCCAGGACAGGTGTTTCCCGGGGGCGGTTCCCTTATACATAGATCATTCAATTCAAGTTTATGCTAGTTTCCATCCCTGAACATTGTATATAAACATACACTTTCCATTATTATTCAATTCAATAAAAGGTTATCTCATGTGTCAGGAATATAGGAGGGAGAGGCTTCAAGACCTGAACGTGAATTCTGGGAGGGGAAACCTGGTCATGTGACCTTCCGGGAGGAAGACATCCAGCCGGGGTTCCAAGACAGGAGACTTAGAACGTTGGGTTCCCCTCCCCAATGTTTTCTTGCCTAAAGTATACAGTCCCTCCTCCTGGTTTTACAAATCTGGTCTACATCAGAAAAAGCCCATACAAAACCCAAAGTAATTTTTTTTTTTTTTTTTTTTTGCCACTCTTGGATCGTGTAGACTATTTAATTCTTTGCACGTATACACCAATCCCAGCTAGCCAAAATGCTAATGCTATCAATGGTAATGTGGTGCCTTATTGATCAATTAAAGTAGGCCATGTAATTCATGGTCATTCCATCCAAACCAACAGATCTGTCTTAGCACTATACTGCATTTGACCACCACCATTCTTGCCTCCTTATCTTTGTTAGGTAAATGAACACAAAAGAGCCAAACAAGTTATGACGTTCAGCGATTATCATGCAAGACAAGAGTGGGCAAATTATTCAAGTGATAAGAATATTAATAACTAAGGTTATTTTCTCAGTATTAATGGGCACGGAGGAGCAATGCAAGATATTTCATACTTTCCGGTCAATCTCCAATCTTTTCTTATACGGCCTATCCAACCAATCCATAACAAGCCCAACTAACCAACGAAACAACCCAGAGAACCGATGCCAACTAAGATACTCCCCGTTTTCTGCAATTATTATAGCATTCAAGACAATATCAAACAAAAAACAATCACATAAGTATGGCCTTCTTTCATTATTCGGCCCAAGAACTATAGGGTCATTATCAACAAAACCCCCAAATTGTGCAAGGCGCCCAACACCTGTCAAGTGTATACATACACTAATTACGGAGGCCACGAAAAACCCCCACCATTTTATGATTATGAAATGGAGGAAACGTGGGTGACGGCCAAGGGTGGTGGGCGGGGGCGCACTCCCTGCTTCTCGCTTAACAAACAAATGAAGGCCCTATAAAAGAAATTATTTAAAACATCGTAAGGGGAGCTACAAATCAATATTTTCATCTGGTTCTATACTGGGTGCTTATTTCAATTCTGCGCAAATTTACCACACCATAGCTCAAGTGAAATATTCAAGGTCTCAAGCACTGCGGACTATCCATTCATAACCCCTTATTTTGCACATCTTACTACAGCAGCTTGTCCCTTAGATGATCAGATGTAGCATATTAACAGTTTCATTTTATCATGGATATATTTTATCAACATCTCGTCCTGAAAAATGGATCAATTCTCTCTTCCTACTGCTCCTGTCTGTGAGAAATTCAATTCCAGGCCTTTCAACATTATCACAGGCATATCCAGCACTTCAACCGGACCAACAGTTTGTTTGACAAGTGACGCACCGGGCACGTCTAACAATTGATAAGGCTCTGCAATTTTGCTCTCAAAAGAGTAGGTAGCTCCTCATCCAGCCTACAGACTCAGCTACCCGCCAAGATCAAGGTGCATTTACCAGGTCCCTGCAAAAAAAGTACCAGAACTACGAGAAGTAACATGTTCCAGAAATATGTCACTTACATTAATATAGATCTACAACCACATTGCCATGAGTTATCATCAATATCCTTTTATGATTTCAATCTGTAGGTCCCGACCAAAGTGCGCAGTTTCAATTTAGACATTTACCCTCTAAAAAGTATCCATGGAGTGCCTTGATTTTTTGTGTTCCACAGAACTATCTAGAGCAATGCTTCTTTCCGGTCATTGCTATCAAAACATGCCAACACCTTCTTTGGCATTCCCACAACCGGTCCAGCATTCCTTTTCTATACAAACAATGAATAGGGTCTAGATCTACAGTAAAGGCCCGTTTACACCGCATCCGGCACGGCAACCCGGCACGGCATTCCGGCACGGTTTACGGCACGGCATGCCATTTTCACGTTTCCACTGAACACGGCACGGCAAGAACATACCGTGTTCGGATGCCATCCGGCAATCGAGAACCCAACTTCACTTCAAGTGCTAGGGAGAAGTTCTAAAAACTAACTTTTCATCTGTATTATTCCCAAGGGCGCTCACTAGCATTTATGTGTCAAGGAACGTAGGGGGGGGGGTGGGGGGGCGCAAATTGGAATTTAAGATTTTTGTACACCCAATTATTTTCCCCCGTCACACCGGGCGAGCAAAAAGGTACACCTTTTTTCACATCAGGTTGTTTTTGTTTTTTTTAATTATATTTTAGTCTTGAATGGTGGGGGGGGGGCGCTGCCCAGGGGGCAGTTTAGCTTGTCAACAGACCAGCTTGAGGCATGGCAAGAAGTCAATTTTTCGTCTGCACTTAAAAGTCTTTTCCTATTTATTCCCCTGTGCCAATATCAATACATGTAATTTTGGCAGGGGCGCGTTCCGAAATGTTTTGAAATTGGTATGAGCAAAAAGTGAGAGGCCCTCATATCCCCCAGCACTCAATGAAGACGAGGAATTAGGGGGATTGCGATCCCCCCTGCCCTACCCCCCCCCCCCCCCGACCCTCCCCGATCACACGCCCTCTTTTATGCTAATTTTGAAGAAAAATAATGATATAATATTATTAGATTATATTATAATTATAATTAAATAATATGGTCGGTTGTAAATTTTGATCTTGAATATGAATTGCATCTCAGTCCATGACTTGATCCATAAACCAATGCAAGATGTACAATAACCAAAATGATAAAAAAGGAACCTTATTTTTTCTATAATATATATTTATTTCTCTTTATTCCACATCGACTGGTTCATATGTTCATAGTGTCAATGGCACTGTATCGAGATAAAGCTTACTGACACATTTCATCGTTCTCAAAGCTGGAGGTTAGGAGGATATTGAAGAACCACATTGTTATTGATTACTCATCGCTTTAAATTTCGCTAACCTACATCGAGTGTTTCTAGTTATTATTGGATAATGCATTCAATATGATATTTGTACAACATCAGTGTGTATCTTTATTCTATTATAATAATTATATATATATATATATAAGATCTTTCTTCCGTAACATCAATCTACTGAAATAAAGGTACGCACGTTGCGAAAGTTATTTTCAAACTTTCTCCCTCCTCCCCCCCCCCAAAAATAAGAAACATTATATTATGATCTTTTTCACAAACTTGAATTTCTGTACATTAGATGTGTCCCGGACTGTAACCCCAATTGCGTCCAGATAGGGACAATGAGTGTACTCCAAATATAAATTTCAAGTGGTAATTTGAAAAGTATACTTTAGATAACCGCTCCTTGGTCACTAGCAAGTCATTACAAATTATAAACATGATACATATCCTGCAAGTGATATACATAAATTGGACACGATTGTTTTGTTTGTTTGTTTTTTTCTCGTTGGGCAATATAAGTTACAAAAAAATAGTGATATAATTGTATGTTTTGTTCCAGCTTTAATTTCTTGAGATCGTTTGTCCCCACTTCCACTTTTGGGGAACCTGGCTATA